>VZTE01001815.1:4599-42981 GCA_013397775.1 Eulacestoma nigropectus
ATTTGGATGCCACTTGGTGGTACAAACTTCGTTAATAGTTCAGCCAGGGCTTGCCCAAATAAATTTGGGGATTCAGTAAATCCTTGGGGAAGCCTAATCCATTGCAGTTTTTGTTTCCGATTAGTTTCAAGGTCTTCCCATTCAAAAGCAAACCAGGGTCTGCTTTCTTCCGCTAAGGGGCAAGCCCAGAAGGCATCCTTCAGATCAATTACACTGAACCATTTGTTTCTAGGGGAGATCTTACTTAAAAGAGTGTAAGGGTTGGGTACCACCGGAAATTTAGTAATAGCTCTTTTGTTAATTTCTCTGAGGTCCTGTACCAACCTATAGGATCCATCGGGCTTCCTCACTGGCAAAATAGGAGTATTATGGGGGGACATGCATGGTTCCAATACTCCGTCTTTAAGGAGCTGGGTAATGATCGGGGATAATCCCCTTCTGCTTTCAGCCAATATTGGATACTGCCTGATCCTGATTGGTTTGTTCTCATTTTGTATTGTCACTTTGATTGGGTGTACCTGTAAAAGTCCTTGATTCCTGGTCTTAGCCCATACCCTTTCATCAATTTCTCCTTCATCTTTTTGTTCCAGTCTCATCACTTTGACTGTCATTTGATTATTCCAGGGAATCACACCTATTTTCAATAGAATCTGAAAGTCCCGTCCCAATAAATTACATCCTGCTTCAGGGACATATAATATATTTCCTGTTCCTTCATTCAAACCTCCTTTTAGAGTTACTTGTTTGATTATAGGTACAGAAAAACTCTCCCCTTTTGCACCCACAACATTACAAATTTCTTTACTAGGAGTGCACCCTTTAGGAATTTTGCTTACACAAGTTCGATCAGCTCCAGTGTCAATTGAAAATTCATATTCTTCTCTTTGGGGCCCTACTAATAAGTTTACCAGAGGCTCTAGATGACTTCTTCTCATTTGCCCCAAAATATAGAGCCCCTGACACCCCTATTAATTTTTCTCCTCCCTTTGTTGCTCCTGGAATATCTTCATATCTCGTCTTCGCCTTTCACAGGTTGATTTGAAGTGTCCCTCCCTCCCACAATAATAGCATTTACCCACAAATTCCCTGGGTGACTTGAAGCTCTCGTTTTTAGTATTCCTAGTCGGCAATTCATTGGGAACACTCCTTTCCCTTACTGCAGCTGCCATTATTTTGGCTTTTACTCTCATTTTATCCTCATCCCTTCACACATAAACCTTTTGGGCTTCCTTTAGGAGGTCGTTTAAGCCCCGCTCCTGCCAATCATCCATCTTTTTGATTTTCTTCCTTATATCTGGCCAGGCCTTAGTAACAAATTGAACTTTTAGGAGCACCTGGCCTTCTATACTCTCTGGATAAATTCCGGACTATAGCTGAAGGTTCCGCCTTAACCTACTCAGCCACTCAGTGGGTGTTTCATCTTTTCCTTGCTGGCTGTCGAAGGCGCGTTTAGTGTTATTTCCCCTAGGGACAGCCTCTTTAATCCCTCTTATTAGCAAACCCCTATAGTCATTCATACTCCTTCTTCCCCTCTCATCATTGGGGTCCCAATTGGGTGGGTTAGTTGGTAACTTTTGTTCTCCAGGAGGACCATGCTGGTTTTCCCTTTCCCAAATTCGCATTCCCACGGACCTGATAAGCTGGCGTTCTTCTGGGGAAAATAGTATTTTCATTATTGAATCTAACTCCTCCCATGTAGAGACATTTGGTCCCAGAAACTGGTCGAATTGCTCCGCCAGTCCCATAGGGTCTTCTAGGAGTGCCTTAGTCTCCTTCTTAAAGGCCCTCACCTCCGAGGAGGTAAGAGGTGCATTCACAAAACCAATTCCTCCTACCGCACCTCCCATTGGCACCTCCCGAAGAGGGAAGAGTTTACTCATTTCCCTTTCTTTTCAGCTTTCAGCTTGCTGATGAGAGTAAATTCGCTTTCGAGTGTTTAAATACGGGCCTTCGCTTAACTCTGGTGCCTTCCCCATCTCCTTTAAGGAGCTTTGAAGTTCTCGAGGAGGCTGTATAAACTGCTCCTTGGGTGGTGCACTTGGGGTGCAGGGGACAGCAGGGGAGGATGGAGATATCATGGGAGAGGGAGGGGGTGGTAATGGGAGAGAAGGAGGAGATGGTGGTGAAAGGAGTGGAGGTGGTGGTGGTAAGTAATCCAGAGGGTCCCATTTTTCTCTTTTCTCTCACTCAGTCTGGTCCTTCTCTCCTTTTTGTGACAACTTATATATAGCTGTATGAGTAGGCTCACTTATGGTTTTTATCCAGCAGCCTACATAAAGCGCCTCTTCATCAGTATCTACCTTATGTACTGTTATATAATTATACAAGGTGGTACACATCCAATTATCCTTAGTTCCATACCACGGCCACCGTATGGAGCTATCAAAAAGTTTATATTTTGGCCATACAGTGGTACAATACCATACCATTTTTACTTTGTCCAGGTCTTTAGTCAGGGGATTTTCCTCCCATTTAATTAATATCTCCCCCAGAGGACTATTCATGGGTATGTCTTTCTCTTCTCTCTTCAGTCACTTTCTCTTTGGTCTTAACTTACTTCCTTTGACTCCCATTGCTATTAAGGGACTAATCTACCAATCTGCCTTAAGCAATGGGAACCAGATCAAACCGGCAAGGAGGGATGGAGCAAATTAGTGTGACAGATAAACCAGGATGACGGGAGGGTGTGTGGGAACAAAATTAAAATGGCGGATAAATCAAAATGGCGGAGGGGTGTGGGAACAAAATTAAAATGACGGATAAATCAAAATGGCGGAGGGGTGTGGGAACAAAATTAAAATGGCGGCTAAATCAAAATGGCGGAGGTGTCAGGATGATGAGAGGGATATGGGGGACTAAAGTAAAATGGTGGCCTAATCAAGTAGTGAAAGGGGTATCCCTACTAACAAATGGCGCCCTGCTAGTGCAGGACTCAAACTCAAATTTAAAACGGAGTTTACGGCCAACTTAAATAACAACGAAAGGTGAGAAGGTGCCCCTACACTAACATAAATTAAATGACGAGCAACTTAACATTTGAAAATGGACATTCAAGGACCTATTAACTAAGGCTTAGGCAGGCACGAATCTCATTTACTCTCACACAAGTCAACCCACTTTCCCCTCACACACAATTTAATCCTGACAATAACAACCCACTCACACTTGTTTTTATTAAACCCCCCTTTTTCTTTCACACTTTCGTCACACAAAGCACCACCACACTGCAGCTGCACATTCACTCTTGCGAGTCCCTCAACCCCGTACCTGCCACAGCAACCAGGGTGGTCTTGGGCCCGCCCGCGGATCCGCGCCACGAATCCCTCAACCCCGCACCCACCAGGGTCGTCTTGGGACCGTTGGTCCATTCGGGGGCCGTCCCTACTAGGACCCTCTACTCCCCAGTGACTCTCGTTTCAACCTTTCTCTGCTGCAGGTCCTGCCTGCTGCCTTTTCCCGCAACAACCAGCTTCCCGCTCTCCGGTGGAAAGGTCTTTTGCAGAGCCTTACCACCCCTTTTTGTTCCAAGGGGGGGGACTTCCCCCTACCTACACTGGGAATATGCCACCGGACACTAAGGGATGTCCTTAACTAGAGACCTTTTTGCCTCTCCAGTTACCCTCCGGGGGAATGCCTCACTCTTTCAGCTCAACTGTCGCTTCGCCCCTTCGCCAGCCGGCCCCCTCATGGGAGTCCGGAACCGTGGCTAGAAGGGCTCCACACTCGCTTCGGAGATCTGGCTGCCAGTCCCCGTCTCATTCATTCACCACTCGCTCGTTCCCCCACCGTCGCCACCCGTGAGGTACTTTATGGCTCCTTTTCCAAGCGGGCTCCTTGTATGCAGGACAGTTGGGCGGCGATCCAGCGAGTCCTTTCCTGGGTGGGACCCCCGCTCTGGTCCCAGGCCTTGGCCTCTTTGTTTGCTTTACTGGGTCCCTTCTCGTTCTTCGGGTGTAGGCCAGCAATCCCGTCTGCGGCACCGGGGAGCCCAGTAGGGCCGCCGAAATCGGCGGGGCGCGCCTCCCCTTAGAAACTCCCTGGGGTCGTTTATGGGCGTGGCCTATCCCGGACGAGCCCCCAAATCTTGTGATAAACGAGCCAAAATAAAGTTTAAATTATTTATTAAATGGCCAAATTAGACAATTTACAATAAGCAAAAAGGGACAAACCTTGGTCAGTAAAGCAAAGGATCCGGTACCGGGGTGTTCCTTTGGCACTAGGTCCGCCGGAAGACCCCGAGGGTGCCCGTGCAGCCCTTTTTATACCCCTTAAGCCCCTCCCAGTACCGCCCCGATCCCGCCCCCTTGGTTTGGGATGATTGGTCCAGTCCGGTGTGACGNAACCAATGGCTCTCGGTTGTCAAGGGGTGGTTGTCTCATGATGTAATCCCTCTCTGATGGTGGGAACAGTTCTCATTAAAATTCATGGTTACCATGGAGGCAGGTGGCAGAGTAACGGTCGGGGTCTATTTTTATCCTTGGGGCCAGCTTTAACAGTCCTTTGACCCTGTGGGGATCCAACTTAAGGATTATAGGAACATGATAGTTTGAACCCAATAATTAAACTTTACATACAAACTGGTGAAATTCTAACAACACTCTAACTTCAATAATATCTAACTCAAGGAACTGATTACCGTCACGAAAACCAAGGCCAATTATCCATAACACTCCCTGTGGGAGATATCTTCTGTTAATGGGCCATCTAACCTCACTGCGTGACTCATAAAATTACATCATCCCATTGTGAGATGCTCCACCCAGGGGGAGGAACCAAGCATTCCTACCTGGATATAATCTGAGGTTTGGAATACTCAGTCCTTACCTACTGGGTTCCCAGAGGACAAGAGCTACGTAACCACCACTGGACCTTCAGAGGAGGACCAGACCCTTCTACAGGATCACCGCTTCAACAGAACCACATCATCACTTCAGGAGGACTGCAGCCACCATTTAATTGGACTGCTACCACCACCCTGCCCAGCAGGGTGTCAGGTTGTATCCTGACTCTGTCAGGTTAAGCCAGTGATTCTGTAATAGTAAAAAACTGTTATTCCTAATTCTCATGTAATTGCCAGAAAGCCCCTTAATTTCAAAAATATAATGATTCGGAGGGAAGAGGGTTCTATTTTCCATTCCAAGGGAGGCTCCCGCCTTCCTTAGCAGACACCTGTCTTTCAAACCAAGACAGTTTGGTTGTTTTTTTTAATGATAGGGAGAATAACATAAGCTTCTTACTTGCAAATCAACTGCCCTCTGTCTTCCGCCCATTAAGCCTTTTAAGCCTAAAAATCAGATTTGTGAACAATTGTTTGCCAATTATTATCTGTTGTTGCTTTCAAAACAATCAGGAAATAAATAACAGTACTAGTACCATCACCTTCTGTATAATTTGTGCTGAAAATAATTACTAGCTTTACAATTCCACTATTTCTAGTGTCTCTGCAACAACTAGAGCTTCCCTTCTTTAACTAACATTTTTGTATTAAAAATTTTATTTTAAGTATTCGTCTACTAAACAGAGCTGCTTTAGTTCTACTATTGCATAGTATTCAGGCTTTTCTCCCGTGTTTTAAGCAGCTGTTTCGAAAATACTATAAAACGCAGCTTCACCAAATTTGTGTAGTATGATAGGAAAGTTGAGGCTCTGAAAGTCCTTGCATCTATGTTTTCTTCCTCCATTTTTTCTAACCTTGTGTCAGTTATTGGTCCAGATCTTTGGCTGGAGAATTTTCTTCAGCTATTATGTCTTTCTTACAGCCAGTTTCAGTTCTAAAGTAACAAAATCTGATTAGTTTGTACCCTCTCTCTGCTTCATCTAGAAAGATAACTTAATAGATGTATAGTTGAGCTAGCATCTGTGTATTTTAGAAGAGCAATTATGTAACACTATGGCATATTTATTGTTCTGTTACAATATATTATAACTTGAAGTTAATTGTGCCTATCTAATTTACAGTCAGAGTGCCCCTTCATGCAGTCTCCTTGTCTTTGTACTGTTTTTTATCATCTCACTGTGGGTTTCCTGACTGGTCAGTCAGTCAGGTTTTTTAATTGTTTTCCCCCTAGAAGTACTTGTCAGACTATGGCCTTGCAGCAAGGATTTCCAAAGTGAGAGACTGCATTCTACTGGCAGGATGTGAGCCAGTGCATGAACAAGCACTATTGCTAGAAGAGCCTACATTATTTCAGTTCATGACAGCAAGTACTGAATGAGCCTGGTCCTCTAGAATTCTGGATTCCTTGAACACCCTTACAGATTAGAGGTCTCCAGTTTTCTCCTGCAGCATAGCAGGTGTTGAGCCAGCTCACAGAGGTGCTCTTCATGCTATCTGCCAAGAAGGAGAAGGGATCTAGTTGGAGAGTACCAGGCAGATTAACCAGAAGGCAGAAGTCAACACCTACTGAGTGCTCTTCTAAGCAAGGATAGCATAAAGCTGTCCCATCACTGGCCCTTAGGCATGGTAAGCCTTCTCTGCTGGCTGAGAGCCTCCTCAAACTCAACTTCTTGACACAGGAGAGGTCAATCACTCGCTGTTCTTAGGCACCAACTCATATGAGCAAGGAAAACATGCAACAGGCAGCTATTCTTCAGGGATATTTTCAAGGGTAAGATTCTCCTACTCATCCATGACAGGGAAGCTGTCAGAAATCCTCCATTCTCTCAACCAATCAGCTGCTTCTCATCATTACACCTGTTACCTGTGAGAAGGTGTTTCCCTTTATTAGGAGGCTCAGGGGAAGAGAGGGGCTCTCTAAGCTTGCTTTTTTTTTGATGATGGGTACAGGGGTTCTGTCATGGTCCACAGTCCTAACTAATGTGAGAGGCAGAGTGAGAGTGCTTTCTTCTTTTTCCAAGGCAAGTTATTAACGCTTTTTACTCCTATTAATCTCTAATGCCATAGTACTTAACGAGATTTTAGGAAGCTTATTTCACAATGTGTTTGTTTTCTGTCAATTATTAGGTCCTTTTCAGGCAAATATTAGAAATCCCTCACACAACACAAAATTTGGTCTTAGTGGCAAACAAAGAAAAGGACAAAAGGTGAGAGGGTAGGGCTGTAGGCTCTTAAGCAAGTCAGTCTTGTAAAAAAAGTTTTGTTTCTGAAAATAATATTCATTTTTATCTTATGGATGCAGATGTTCTCCCTTATGGAGAAGGAAAGGGTCATCTGTAAGGAAACTGCTGAACCTTTACAGGTTCTTGCATGTAAAACACAGTTCACCTGGTTTGTTTACTTTTCTCTGTCTGTGAATCAATATACTTGCATTGATTAATAATGTTCTTATATGTCTCAAACAACGCTCTCTGTAAAAAGTAGTTCCACTGAGTTATGTCTGAGTGTATATTAATTTTCTTATCTCTATGTATTATCTTATAGCTAGTTCCTTTGTAGCTAGTATTACAAATGTTAAATGGATGATTATTCAAGTATTTACTTTCACCCCCTCTTTCTCTACTACCATGTTCTTATTTACAATGTAATAAAATACTGGCATAAATATTGAGGAATTATTTTTGCTGAGGTTTTTCTCTGTTTACTTGATATTTTTAAATGGCTTGCCCACCTGCCTTCAGTTTATACATAGTTATTTTGGCTGATTATTTAATATACTGTACTACATTTAGAAAAACTCTTTTGTAACCATAGTAACTATTTTTGATTAGGCACAGCTGAGCACATGGATTCATTTTAATATAGGTGGGAAAAAAAAAGAAAAATTATCTTGAAAGCTCCTGAAATCATTTGAGTTATTATTGGCTTTCATTTCAGGTTCAACAGAGAAATAATTGCTCATAGCCTCTCTTTCTTGCTTCTAATGATGGTTTGTTTGTTTTTTTTTTATTTCCTTGTTTTTTACACTTAATAGGTGTGGGCTGTAAAGGATTTATATAAAAGTTTTTGGAGGTTTTCCAAGGGCAGCTTGTCTTCCTGAAGATATAAATCTATTTATGATAAGATTTGCCTAACCAGCAGCAACACTGCATTCTTGTCCTCTCTATTATACCAGAGGTAGCGTGGCCCTCTGTAATCCAATTTCCCTTATATCCTGTGATGGCTTGGCCCCAAATCTTTACCAGCCAGTAGGAATTGGGCTGTAATAATTCAAAGATGGGCAAAGATAGCTAGATGAAGGAGAAGTACTAGTCTCACTTACCTGTCCCTCCATCTTTAGGGACACTTTGAAGAATATTTCCTAATGTCCATGTATGCAAAGTGTTTCCTAGGACAGGCATATCCAGAAAGAAGTCTGTTGGAAACTGAGGAGTTGAAACTTCCACAGGCAATAATGGATTTGATTTACAACCCTGGAAAGAAATCGGGTTGATGTGATGACAAGACCCTAAGCAAGAAAATCACAAACCTATGCTTCTATAGCTGTAAATAAAGAAATGTATTGGGTGATAAGGTGAAGGGTTTTAAGTGTAATAGTATGATTTTATAGTTTAAGTTAAGAATTTAGATGTTGTAATAGAAGTATATGGGTGTACATGACTTAGCAAATAATTGGTTGAAAATAGACACACTGCAGTAAAAGTTACCAAAGGTGATAGGTTATCAAGTCAAAACCAAGTTTCGTGTTAATTGCTTATTGGACCAGAAAGTTATAAATTGCCATGTAACCTTGAAACCTGTGACTATCCCTTGTTATGGCGACTTGTTACTTAGATCCACGGCCTCTGAAACTGATGCCATGTTTGTTATTTTAAGTAATAAATTGTGTATAACTGTGATCGTCCCATCTCTTTAATAAAAGGTCCGATGCAAAAGAAGTAAAAGAAGAAAAAGCCGGCAGAGAGAAAAGTTTTAGAAGTCCTGAAACATTTCCTCGGCAGATACCTTTTTGTTGTTGATACTGTGGTACCTCAGTCATCCTGGTGATCAGAGAGAGAATCAAATATACCTGCTTCTTTCTGAAGCTATTGGTTCAGCATGCAACCATGAACTGACATAATCTCATTCTGATCCAAAGTACATAAAAAACCTCTGTGGAAGAGAGAGAACTGAATCTCACAGATCCATGTTGCAGGTTGTTGTGTCTCCTGCTAACACCCTCAGGAGTCCTGTGTGGATGTCCAGCACTTACTCAGGACAAAGCCCAGGTCTTCACAGTACAGCTCACAATCACAATTTATTTTTTTTCTGTGAATCAGAAGTCACAGTGCCAGCTAATCCATATCCAGCTTACCAGAGCCTGAAGCTGTGATGGTAACTACAACAAAGTAATCTGAAAAACTCTTGGCTGAACCCAGTGATGAGACTGGATAGTCTCCCTTGTCAGAGAAATCAGACTTGAGTTCCCATGGGTTTCTCCTCATTAATTATGTGATACAATGATGGAAAATGGTTTGATATCATTACCCTAATTAGTTGGAAAACATTTTTTAAACTTGTCAATATTTCTCATTCACCAATCGACAAAGCATGTGAAATGATGTGACTGCCTCTGCAGATAGTGGTACAGCACATTTTACAAATGTTCTGGGTTTTTTTTCCAATTTTTTTGGCCTGTCAGAACATTGTTTATACAATCATTTTCAGTTTCAAATGAATCTAGTTATTATTCCAAGAGTTAATAACAGTATCTGTTTCTTCCTGTCTGCTGCAAAGGACAGTGCTTTATGTCAATCTCTGTGATGCCTAATGTCAAGCTTTTTATATCAAAAGAGGTTTTACTGTCTAGAGAAGTGCACTTCCCTGTAGAAAGATGGTGTGTCAAGACAATCCAAGGCTATTTTGCCTCATGTTGTGATTAGCAGTGACCAGTGGTGGCCTCTAATCAGTAATCCCTAATTTCTACTGTCCTGCGGCCTGGCCTGCCTGTAAAGCCCCAGCTGCCTCAAAGAAATCTTCCTTCTGCCTCTTGCCTTTGTAATACTTCAAATAGTTGCTGTCTCGCAAAGGTCGGGAATAAATCAACAACTCTTCACTCATTTGTGACTGCTTTTCTTCTGCCGAGTGAGAAGTGATTGATTTGCTTCATCTCCCACTCAAAGGCAGCCACAACTTTCTATTAATACTTTACAAAAGTAAAAGCAGAATGAAAAATGTTATGAGATGCAAATCTGAGAGTAGATGTTAATCTGCATAGTTCATTGCTGAAATTGGCTGCTGCTTTGATGAGGTGTGGGGTCCTCCATGGACTTCAGGGGCACAGATGCCACACCATGGTCTTCATCATGGGCTGCAAGGGAATCTCAGCTCCAGTGCCTGGACCACCTCGCTCCCTCCTTCTGCACTGGTGTATGTAGAGTTGTTGCTCTCCTATTTCTCACTCCTTTCTTCTTTGTCTGCAATAGCTTCTGCACAATAACTTTTTCCCCATCTTAAATATGTTATCCCAGAGGTGCTACCTCCATCGTTGATGGGCTCAGCCTTTGCCAGCAGCCGGTCTGTCTTGGAGCCAGCTGGCTCTGGCTTTGTCGGTGTGGTGGTGCATTGCCTGCTCCTCTCCCTCCCACACCACTGAGAAGCGCTCATTAGACCTTGGCCTTGATGAACAGCACCTGGGCTAAGCCCCTCTTGGGCTTATCAAAAACATTGTCTGCTACCAGGAACTTGTGCTGTCTAATGAGGTCCTGTTTTTAATGAGCAGCCTTAGAAAGTTATTTTTCTTGCCTGAATAATAACCCAAGTAGAACAATATTTTTGTTATCACACTGTCAAAGGAAGTTATCAACCTGAATTGCAGCCAGGATGGAAAAATACTATGACTAAAACCCACTGTCTTGTGACCTTATACTTAGCAGTCCAAAGTGAGACCCTCTGAGGTCTCCTGGAGCAGCGGCTGTGACCTGCAAGCACCCCTGAATGAGGCCTCTCAGAGCCAGTGAACTCTCAAGTTTGCTGTACTCAAAGGATCACTGAATGATGACATTGGATCCTGGCCTGATACCCCCAACTGCTTGAAGCCCAACCCTTTGCCCACTGAGATAATGTGGAGGCATCCAAGTGAGTATTTCACCAAATTTGAGGGAACTTTTCACAGGTATATACCATGTACAGATTCTGTCTATGGACGTGTGACTGTGAATATGATGATGTGAATGTACTGGAAATATTTTCCTAGATTCTTAAGTATTTTAAATTTGTAGTAAGTCAGACCTGTGAGTTAGTGTTGTGACACAGTAAATTCTATATTAATCCTTTGCTAAGTTTAACTTACCGATTAAGTGTAGTTAAGTTTAAGTGTAGTTAAATGCTGTTGGACATCTAGGCATAAACTGTTGGTCAAGTCTGGGCTCAGTTTAGCATGGGGGTCTACTCTGAGTCTTGGAATTTAGCAACACACACACGGCCTATGGGTGTGAGAGTATTCCATATTCCTTTCTATCCTTACACTTTCCTGTTGTTTTCTCTACCTTTCCTTCACCAGCCAGTTAGTTTTGGGTTTATTTTGATTTGGTTTGACTGATCTGGGATTTTTTTTTTTCTTTTTCTCTGCATGCTTTAACCATCTAGTAAGTAGCAGAGTGAACCTTGCCAAAGATCTTTGCCGTGCTTTCACTTTTATATGAAACCTGTTTTGGCCAATACCCTTGTTGGTGGTTGTTTAAGCAATCTTAAAACACTCATTTGCTGCAGCTGCACATAGGAGAAGCTTCTTCTCAGAAGCTACCCCTGTATCCCCCCTGCTACCAAAACCTGGCCATGCAAACCCCTTGCCTCTGTGATTCACGTATTTAATACATATCATTAAAATCCACATTAATCACACAATCTTTTCAAGATTCCTTCACATTTACAAAACAAACAAACAAATCCACTCACCAAAATAACATCATCAATATCGAAAGAGAACAATTGGCACAGAATTCACCCCTCATCCCTTCCCCACAATTACAAAAACAGAAATTGCCTATGATCACTCCACTCTAACATTGTTCAGCCCATGTCTGTTACATCTCCCAATTTCTATCCTTATTTCAAGCTCCTTGGGCATCAAAAAGACTGTTGGTGATTGACCCTGACTGGATGCTAGATGTCCAATAACCTGCTCTGTCACTCCCATCCTCAGCAGGAGAGGGGGAGAAAATAACTCTCTAGGGTATTTTCCATCTTAAGATAAAGATGATTTATTAAAGCAAAAATCATGTGTTTGTGTGTAGGCAAAGGAAAAAAACCAAAAGATATTATTCTTTACTTCCTATGAGCACTTCCAGCCACTTTCTGGGAAGCAGGACTTCAGCTTGTGTAGCAGTTGCTCCAGAAAATGAATGTTGTAAATAACAAATGCCCACTCCCCTCATTCCTCCTTTCTCTTAGCGTTTATATCTGAGCAGTCATCACATGAAATGGGTCAGTTTGGGCTGGCTGCCCTGTCCATGTCCCTTCCCACGGTCTCACCCACACACAGCCTATGGGTGTGAGAATTGACAGTTTAAGTGCCAGTGCTGATGCCGTGCCAGTTCTGCCTAGCAGTACCAAAACACAGGCGTGTTATTGACACCTTTTCAGCTACAGATGCAAAGTACAGCTCTGTGAGAGCTGCTATGGGGAAATTTAACTCCATCTCTGCCAGATCCTATGTCTAAGGAGCTACAATGTCTAAGGAGCTGCTAGAGAATGCAACCTATACTGTTAGTTACTGAACTTTGTCACCAGATATTTATTTTATGAGTGCTGAAATGTGTATGCATGCTCTTTCATCAAAGACTATAATGCCATTGAAAGGATTTACAGGTTGTTTTATATTAGTCTTTGGATTTGTTCCACTCATTAACTCAAATGGACAAGATAATTGTCAACATACTGGAGAGAAAGGAAGTTCCTGTTGAAAATAGAAAGGAATTGTAACAACTTATTTTTGTTAAAAATTACAAGATGAAGACAAACAATATATTATATACATTGTATGTGCTACATATTGTGCTTTTAGGAAGTTGTATCTTGCTTATTTTAATGATGCATGGTGGGTTTTTATATTATCCTTTAATTGAACAGTTGAGTAAAGTGTTATTAGGAATATAGAGAAGAACAAGTAGAGAGGATTTTTTTGCCTGGATCTAAAAAGACAGAAAAAGGGCTTAACGGGTTGGAGTACTACTTAATCAGTTTACTATTATAGTTTATCAGAGACTGACATTGCCCATAAGAAAAAGCATCAACTTTTGGTACTTATTTTTAATATTCTAGCACTGTCTGACTCTATAATGGTGTGTATTTTAAAAAAAATAAAAGGAGGTTGAATTTGCTAATATGATTCTAGGTATTAAGGCAGAAACTAAATAAAAAAATAAAGCCTAGCAGCAGAACTAAAGAAAGTGTATTTTTATGTTCTGAAAAGAATCAAAAGGGGCTATAAAAAGTCAGATGCAAGTATAGTTTCAAGAAGACTCTAAAGAATCAGTATACGATTTTGTGGAAAGTGAAACCTTCCAAAACAAAACTGTAATTTTGTTAGAGATGATTGGACCATTCATAATTATGTACAGTGAATCAGTTAGTGGAATATTTTTAGACTTATCTTAAATTGTAAACAGAGTGCAACTGGAGAAAGTTTCAAGTGTACTAATTTTAGGCTAAGATTTTTCTTGTGTGGTGTTCCTCTAACTTTCAGCAGTGTGTCTGTATGACCATAGCTGTTGATAGTGCCAGCATTTTAAGCAGGGTGTGCTCATGCTGCAGGACAACAGGTATTTTGCCAGGGAACTCAGAGCATAAGCATGTAGTAAGACAAGAGGTGCAAACTCTTCATCGTTTTAATGACGTTTGTCATATTTTCCTTCACTGCTGGCACATTGTTGACTGAAACAGAGAAATAGTCTTCAACATAGTTTTAATGAAACAAAGCAGGGTCGCTAAATGCACTGTATTCCTCTGTCATTCTCTTGTGCTTTCTATTCCATAAACAGAGATAGAAGTGTTGTTCCTGTCCCAGCTTGCCCTCACCTCTTCTAAAATGCCTGTATCTCATGGTTATATTGCTCGTGCTTTCCTGAACAGAGTCTGAGGATGTTGCTGGTAATGACCCAAAGGTATGTCAGAGGCCATCCACTACTCAGAAACAAATTGTCAGCATGGTCTTTCTGATTTCAGCCCCCTCTTGGGTCTGGCTGGGTTAAGGCCCTACCACATATTGTGAATAGGGCCATTGACAGTCAGGTCTGACTCCCAGACTTTGCCATGGGATGAGAGATTTGCCATGACAACACTCCTTGTATCCGCCTGATTGCTCTGTGGGGCCCTACATAGCTTTCTGTGATGCAGAACTTTCTTTATTTGCTACAGAAAACACTGCATTTGTCTCCTTGCTTTTAGCAGCCTGACATTTTCTGGAGGTTGGGCTGAGATAAGGACACGTTAGCAACCAGTTCTAAGTATGCTCAAAAGAAGCTCTTTCAGCCCCAATCCCAGCAAAGAGCAGCAGTGAAATGAAAGCAGACATTTTATGTGAAGGTCTTAGTGAATAGCTTCTTGTGTTAGTCAGTCATCTCTGCAGGTTGCAAAATGCAAGCAGTACAGACTGAGGGCAAGAAGGATGGCAATACAAGCCTAGCATTTGCAAGACAGTTTTGCTTCCTGGTTTGGCCGTGGATTTCATCACTACATCTTCCTTCAGGGAAACCTTAGGTTTTTGATTGCTTCTAGTCATTGGAAGAATATTGTGAAAATAAATACTCTGCAGGATTTTAAATGCCTAAATTGGAAAGTAAAATTCACACCATAAATATTCATTCTTGAAGTACATTACGATTTGCTTCTGATTTGATTTTTTTTTTTTTATAATCATCATACTTAGTGTTGCTGTGATTTCTAAGAGGGTGGAAAAGAATCCCATAGGAATTCAACAGTTTAATAATCTATTAGTCATTGGGACTGCTTTTCAAATGTTACAGTTTAGGTGTTTAGGTAGGGTTTGGGATGGATTTTTCTCGTTTAATTGCAGTGGAAACCACACTTTCAACACCCATCTGAAAAATTTTTTAGTTCAGTAGAACTCATTCCTTTATTTACAGCAGTCACTAACAGGCCTTTGGGAAAAGATGTCAGTATTAACAAGTGCTAATATTAAAAACTTTCATTTACCAGGCATGAATTTTATGAATGTATAATGGCGATAAATAGCATCACTATGGATAGCTGGTTGTCTCAGACTGAAAATAAGCCTTGGTGGACAAAATGCTGCCTCCTTCTCCTGTTTATGTCACTTGGGCTGACAGCAGCCCAGGGGAGGGTACGTCATGGAAAACAAATACCTGCTGGCATTGCCCTGACTCCTCCACCTGCAGGATCATCTGCTGAACCACCCTGAACAGGACAAATGAAATTAAACTTGACTGGAATCAGCTGCTAATAACTACTGTCTTTGGATTTTCTCCTATTTCTTTTGAAAATTCAGTGGTTTTTAATCCTGTGGCCCCTAGAGCCCATGAGAGGAAGCATCCCTGGAGCTAATGAGTCAGGGAAAAGCAATTAAAGAAAGAGTCTACTGGCATTGCCTGTGTGAGTTCCTGCCACTTGCTAAGTGGTGGCCTCCACTTGACAGGAAAACTCTGAGGTTTCCACACATCAATAGATGTTAGAAATGCTTTGTAAATCACTGGCAAAGCTCTCTCAGGTCAGAGGGTGCTGTGTCAGGTTCTCTTTCTGATGAACCAGGCCATTATTGTTTTGTATTCTACAAAATTACTTCTGTGAAAAGAGAAAGCTCCTGACCATGCTCAGAGGCACAACTGGGAGCCGGATACCACCTTGTTGTGAAGTTCAAGAGTGTTCCTAGACTTGGAACTGGTTTTGTCCTTTTGTTGTCCTCTGCGTGGGCATCTCTTTTTGGTTGAGGTAACACAAAAAAAGCTGTGTATTTAGGCACTCTGCACTAGTGGATTGCATGCCATTTAATTCAGCAAGCTAGTCTTTATTACACTTTATGCTGTAACAGCTGGGAACATAAAACTACTTTATCGGTGCTACATGCATTTTATGAATATTTAATAATGAAATTTATCCCCTTCTTATTAGCAAGAATAAGGGAAATAGTGTGTGAACATTTAAAATGTGGTTTTCTTTTTGAGGAGTAGTTTTTTTGAGGGCCTATTCAAATTTTCTTTACTTTGTAAAGTACTGCTCAAAGGCAGCAGATTCAAGAATTTAACATTATTTATATAATAAAGTGGATAGTATCTTCACGTGGATTTGGAATAGCTATCCATCTAATAACTTTTAAAATATCATGGTTTGATATAACTGCAGACTGGATCAGAAAGAATGAAAATTGCAGAAGTTAAGATCATGAGACCATGAGTATTTGCTTTGATCATGACAGCACATATTTGTTTCAGAAGTTTTATGTTCTAAATATGGAGAAGTCGTCGTTGGCAATTCCCATCAGTGTCAGGTTTGAGGTTGTCTCCATAATAAAATTCTACGGTCTGAAGTTTTGTGTTGGACTTTTATTCCGAGTGATGAGTTACAGAACTTCCTCTCAAAAATGTTTCTTGTTCCTGCAAACATGTATCTCCAGACGAGAACCGGCCAAGATTTTGTGTTGCATCATCAGAAAAGATAGTGCCCTGCCTCAAATTTGTACTTCATTGAATTGTAGCTGGGATATGCAGTAAGTTCAGCAGGAACTGACTAGAGCAGGGCCTGTGAGAGAGCAGTGAAGCTGAGCTGGGGCAAAGAAAAATGTTGAGGTTTTCCCAGAGAAATGAGAATGTGAAAAGACTAATTTTTTTTGTCTCACAGAATTATGTTTCTTTTACCCTCGAAGGCTAGCATAAACACTTCAAGGTGAAAAAATATGTCTCCTTTGCAACATCTCATGCTGACTTTTAAGAACAAAACCCTCACCTTTAATGGATATTGAAAATGCAATATTTACAATGATGATGCTAGGAAAAGGTTGTTTTCCTCTAATTGAAACATATACATTAGCAGCAGGTATATCATACACTGGTACCTTATATATGCTTTAATTAAGTATACTAAATAACTAGTGATGAACACTTGATTTTAGTGTAAAAAGTATCTAGAGAGCAGCATGAATTCTAATACACACTTTGGCCGGTAGTCTATGTGCTTTGGCAGATCTGCTTTATTATGGTAGACGTTTCAGTGACTTACATTCAGATAAATGAGTGTTGTGCTTTAGGGATGTTATTCCCTGGTTTAGTGCTCCCACTTAAACGCTCCGAACCACATACTGCTTGCCTACTCCCCCTGCTCCCTGAACCGGGATGAAGAGGAGAATTGAAGGCTCAAAAGGTAAAGAACATGGGTTGTGATAAGAACAGTTTACTAGAAACGGCAGCGAAATAAGAAATGAAGGGTAACAGCAGCAACATGAATAACAGCACATAACAGAGGCAGATGATTGCCAGACGAGTGCTCACCATGCGGAACCTGGCACTGCACCACCCACCTGGCCAGAAGGGACTCTTCCCCCCTCACCCTCTGTGTATGGCATAGGTTGATATACAATAACCCTTGGGTCCTGGCCATGCTTCTCTGGGCCACTGCAAAAATTAACGCTCTCCTGGCCTGACCAGGACAATGGGATATCTCAAATGTCTTGCTGATAAATGCTCTGTGGATCTAGGAACTGGTAAATATTGTGTTATGTTTATTTAATTTCTGAAAGTAGATCTCTTCAATCTTCGCTAAGAATAATCCTATCAAAAATCACCCTCCGTTATATGCATCCTCACAAATGTGTTTGCTTCTTTCTAAATGTTTAATATCTTATTCTTCCCCATAGGAATTCTGATCAGAGAAAAAAAAAATCTGACAGCCACAATGAATATTATAGGGTTTTCACAAACTTTGTTACTTCTTTAGTGTTGGTGATTGAGACACAGACTTTGCCGGGTCCGATGAGGACTGTCCAGCCCTCATGTCCTCTGTGGCTCCCCTACAGCTCCAGTCCCTGATGCAGGGCACCATTCGTAGCGACTGGGACACGGACCCAGACCGGCAGGGAATCTGAATCGTTTTTTCAAAGAAACAAGCTGGTTTTATGCACTTCTTCAAGGCACAGCATTTCCTTACATGGCAATACTCACTACGTGACCTATCCCATGCTGCCACATCAGCAACACACTTTCTGAATGTCCTTCTGTGGGGTGATCATGCGCTGTTCACCCGTCTGTCAGCTTCCGGCAGCTCCTCTCCGTAGGGCTCTGCCGTGTGACACCTCCTCCCCCAGGGTCTGGCAGAGACAAGCCTCTCTGTGCAGCCATGTGCTCCTTTGTGCTGCCATGTGCTTCTTTGTCCCACAGCCTGTAACTCAACTCCATCCCATCTCTTCCCACACTTTTGGTTCTTAACTTTGGGGGTTTTTTTCCTGTGACTGTTCTTAAATTTTAGTTATGGGAAGGCCCCAAAGGAAGGTAATTTTTTTCTTCTATGTATTTAAATTTTTGTTTATTTAATCTTGACGCAGGTTTTAGTTAAAGTACTATCTTATACCAAGTTTACTGTGATTTTTGCACAACAATATAGCAAGCAGAGAATATGTTTTTCTTACACAAATGTGCACATCCCAAAAGGTTATTTAATTGTGTCAGATTAGCCTCAGCAAAGTTTACAGGAACACTGTCCAAAGCTTTTGCTTAACAAAAAAATTTATTAGGAAAAAAATTGGTTCCAGGGATTACAGAGAAATCAGAATTTAAATGGCAGGATTTTTAGGCATTATGTAAGAATTTCAGATTAATATACACAGGGAATTTAAAATTGTTGGAGATTTTATTCAGGTGTGATCACACAGCCAGGTGCTTGTTGAGCCACTTTTTCTCCAGATTAGCTGTAAGGTCAGGAATTTAAACTCTCCTCTGAATAGAACCTGCTTAGCAATGAGGAAGATCAGTTTTCTGCCATTGCATGTGTTGAAAAGAGATGATGCTGGTTTGTCATCCCATGAATTAATAGGAAAAACTGAATAGTGAAGAAAATAAATCCTTCCCATCAGGTACTTAACTCAGCTTTGTCTCGGGTATCCTGAATTCCTTCAAATGAGACCACTTTTTTACTCCAAGCTTCAAGTAAAAATGTCTTGAAAGGAATGAGAGACTTGTCTTTACAAACAAGCTCTGGGCCTGCTGGTAGATGGAATTAGCACTGAGAGATAAAGGGAAACAATGGGAAGGATTCCACTGATTGATGAATGGAAAGAGAGTTGTCTCTACAAACAAACTGTACATCTGCTGATAAATGAAATTGGATATTGAGAGATGAAAGAAACAAGGGGAAAACCATAAAATTCAATGATAATTAAAAATAAAGGGGGTTTATACATTAAAAGGGAACCTTAGGTATTAGGCGTTCCGGGAAGTCTGTACCTCTTGAGTACCTCAGCCAATGGGGAAAGAGAGAGGGAAATGCGGCTGGGAAATTAGGATAAAAAGGAGGCTGCGCCCTCCAAAAATTTGAGAGACCCCAGGGGAATGCCCCATGGCCTCTCTCTTTATTCGAATAAAGTAACGGGACTCCTCTGTCTCCTTTTTGTACATAAACCTCTGGTGTTCGTGGATTAATTTTCCTGACAGTCTCAATTTGTTATGTACTTTTGGACTGGGCCACAGCCAGTTCTCAGAAAAGTTCAGAGTTTAGTTGAGCTGTGTCTCAACTCAAAGGGTCTCGATGCATCTGAGGATGCATCAAGACTACCCTGGTTGGCTGGATCTGGATGTTGGTGAGCTCTGTACAACTTTTGCAACAGTGGTTCTTGTCCCTATGTCAGATTTGCAAGCAGCAGGGCAACATTGGCTCTTAAAACATCTGCAAATCTTTGCTTTTCTCAGAAATTCTGTCACAAATCTTTTGAGAGGGTGGAGAAAGAAACAGTCCTTTTCTGAAATATGTTCCAACAGACATGTTGGGAAAAAATGTTAGCTGTATAGCAGGCATTTTGGAGCTACAGGCAGAGAGAACATAAAGCCTCTTTGCTTTCCAACACACCTCTCTAAAAGCTCTTTTACGAGATTTTTTCCCCCCAGGACTTACTGTGTGCATTATGCAGACCTCAGCCTGTATTTGATGTGTTCTGTCAGAAGAAAAATGATCAGAGCCAAAAATGAACAATGCCAAGTTCTTCTGTGAAGTTGACTCACAATAGTGTCACATTTATTTTCTGTGAGCCTGGCCCTTTTGAATGCAAATGCTGGTTTTTGGGTGGTTTTTTTGTTCCTGTGCATGCATATACACATGCACAAAGAATAGTTCTAGAGTAACCTTCAAGTACTAGCAACCACATTTCATATCAGCGCCCTTGGAGTAGGAGGCAGAAGTGGCTCATGTGCTAAGGGAAACAAAATTCTGTGAACTGGGACAGATGTTTCCAGAAAGCTTGAGAATGTATAGTGTGGTTCCTGCTCCTCCCCAGCCTGGTGTGGGATATTCCTACAAAATACCCCTCAAGCTGGGTTGGACAGGGGAGAATATTGACTGACTCAGTGGCGAGACTGTTGTCTCTTTCCCCCACTTTGATATCTGGGCTTTTTTTGTACATTCAGGGAAAGTGAGAGGCAAGGGACAAAGGGAGAAGAAGCAGTAGCATCCAGCTCAGATGAGCACATTACTAAAATGTTGGCTGCTTTGGTCTGGCAGCACCAAGAATGAAGGCATCTGTGCTGGAGAGGATCTGACAAAGGAGAAACAGACCAAAGTGCCCGGAGCAATGATGTGGAAGGAAGAAAATAGGTTGCACTAGAGGGAGGAGAGAGCATGAGCAGCAGAGTTCATGTCTTGTGGGAGAGTTGGTGGAGGGGAATGGCAGGCAGGAGTGTGAGTGTGTCAGCAGGAGAGAGAGGTGTGTCCTCCCATTTTAGGTTGTTTGCATCCTTCTCCAATGTCATTCACTGATTATTTTCTGCACCTAAACACCAAAAGCTGACCAATTAATCATGGTTTTGGTATAATTATCTCTTTTATCTAATTCATGCTTGGAGTGATTTGTTTGTATTTACTATAACATTTTCTGCAGCCTCTACTATAGAAAGGCTTTAAAAAATAATCTAAGTCTTCAGTGAAATAACAAACAGTACAATGCTCTGAAAACTTTAGTCACAGATGGTGCTGAAGAAATATTTCACAATGAATAATTTATCCATCAGACAAATGTAATGTTCCTGGCAGGTTCATGAACAGATCATGAAATTATTTTTTATGTAAAATTATTCACTGTTTTTTTCCAGCGAGTGGTCCTCTGTATCTGGTACATAACTGATTTCTTCCAACAATTCTGATATATGTTTTTTGATACATTGGGAGTTTTGGAAAATACTTACTGTTCTTTCTGATTCCAGGTAGCTAGGTTGTTTAGTTACTGCCTTGAAATACGCTGTATTGAGAACCTGTCTACGTGATACTGCCACCTAAGAGGAAGACTATACGGGTATGTCTACAAAGAGGAAATGAAAGAAAAATCCACAATACAAATGATGGGAGTACTTCCTACCATATTAGGTAAGCATGATTTTTAAAACAGATTTTGTTTTCATAATGCACTATGTAAGAAAAATCTGTAGTCCCTGGTCTTTTCAAAATGAGGAACATTTTTGAGCTAGATCATTATTTATTAAGACAGATTACCTCAGTTTCCAGAAAATGATTTGATAGGCTCAAAGTAATGCTATGCAAGTCTGGCTTCATAAGGGAAATCTATTCTGAGTTAAAGACTTATTTCAAAATAAGTCTCCCAGGAGGATGGTTTGTATTCTAAGACCAATATTCTATTTCACTGACTACAATAGTAGTAATCTGTTAACCTCTGAAGCAGCACAGCAGTGAGGCCTCATAAATAAAGCTGCAAATATTGATGAAAATATAAAAAAATCATAAAAGCCTCACAGACACTGTTGAAGAACTTGTTCAGGAAATGGAAAGCTCTTTTCAAGGTAGGTGAGGAGGCAGATAATGAAGTTAGAGGTTTTTGTATAAATGTTTGTATAAAACCATGCATTGAAAAGGAATTGGTGAAAGCTAGAAACCAAAACAACCTAAATGATGTCTGGGGCTATGTGTATACATGGCAACTTCGGTCTGCCTCAGTCACAGAATCTGTCAGATTACTCAGTGAGATGAAAGTGTGTACATTTGCAGTGGCTTGTCAGTTTAAGGATATCTCACTCTATTATTTGGATGGTGCTGTAAGGAGCTATATGTTCCATCATGCAAGTCCATGGGACTGTTATGCTACTGTACAAGTGTTGGAGCTTGTTTTACATTTTAGTAACAGCTGCAAAGCTTCAAGTGCTAGCTAGCCCACTTCCTTGGCTAGGGTATCTAGATATTGCTCTTCTGCTGTAGTTCCCCTCGTTTCACTTCATGCCAACAGAGTTTGACCAGGATTAGTGGGGCTCTGCTTCACACCATTGTGCAGGCTGAGCCAAGGATGTTCTTCTGTCTCAGGGTATTGGAGTCCTCTGGATACTTCTGCATCCAGGTAAGTTGGGCAATAAAAGAACATCCCTTGAAGTCAGTGTTTCTTGCAGAGGATTTGTTCCACCTCACTGGTAGAAACTGCACCCTCCTAGCTGATGCCAGAATGGGAGTCTTGTGTTTGGTTGTGGTGGTGAGAATCTAGCAGCTATTTTCCACTTCTTCAGCTGCTGTGTCCAGCTAGAAACAAGCCCTGTAAGCTGAGGAAAATCCCAGCCAAGTGGTGAGAGCATCAACAGATGCATTCATATTCAGAATGCAGTGGAAGCTGTTTAAAAGGAGAAGCACATAAGCCTCATGATGGATGATAGTCATGTCTGGCACACGGAGGGCAAATTGTTTTCTCAAGTAGTTCCTAACAAAGATTTTAATAAAGTAGATTTAGGAGAGGGATCTAAATTAGGAGAGGGCTCTAGCCAATTACTGTCTTTTTTAGCCACATTACAGGCAAGAAAGATCATAATTTGTAAACTCTTCTGTGGAGAACATCTTCAAAGTTAACTAGTCAATTCTGGTAATGTTTGGATTACATGAATTGAAATTTATCAGGTAAGCGCAATAAAGTTTCTTAGAAATATTTTTTAGAATTTATCCCTTTTCAAAATAGCTGGGTCTGGGAGGTTGCATCTCTTAGCATGTCTTTGGAAAAAAAGTTTTATTGCCACCCCCAATATTTTTGAAGAAAGCCTGCAAATTCTCATGAAGAAGGCCTGGTCTACCTGCTTCTTTGTCTTTTAGAACATGAGTTTGTGGACTAAATCTTCTAAAAACTATTCCAGAGCAAGCATGTTCCTGAGAAATGTGAAGGAACAATACATAGTAGACTGGGTCAGTAGGTCACAGTTCAAAATATCCGTATCTGTAATTGTGTCTCATTTTAGGAGGTGATACCCTTAGAAAAGGAAAAAAGAAAAGGCAGTTTCCAAGTGGGTTGGAATTGCTTTTAAAGTAGAAAACAACAGTACTGAGGACAAAATGGTCATAAATAGGGTAGAACAGAAACGATAGAGGACAAGAAAAGAAAATGGCAGTTCTAATTTGGGGGGATGAACACATGTGTTTTCCATCAGGAAGTTCATTTAAGATTTCTTCCAAAACTGTTGAACTCTGGTCTGTTTGAAAGCACGGCATAGAACAACCAAAAGCACGTTAAGAAGAGGTTGGCACTTCATCACTAGAATGACATGGGACACAACTGTACACAAAATGTAGTAACTCTGTAGTCTTTGGCAATTTAGACCTGATTCATCTCTCTGGATGAGAACACTACGTGTGTACACATCTGGACATACATCTGCACTCCAGGATTGGCCTAGTTGTAGCCTTGTAGCCTTGTAAATGTGGAATTATCACTAATAAAGAAGCAGCAGGTTAAGCTAACCCAGCCAGATCACAAGCTTTTTCTGAACATGGGTTGACTGCAGCTTTGCTTGAGCCTGGTTAGTTATTACTGCAAGGTTTTTTCTAATGTTTGGGTGGCTAGTGCCTAATTTTTTACTTTTGCTTAAAATAATGTGCTCTAACTGTAGTTTTTAGATAGCTAGTAACAAGAAGTATTCTTTATAGAATGAAAGATTTACCATAGAATCATAGAATATCTTGTCTTTGAAGAGACATTTAAAAATCTTGCATCCAACCCCCCTGAAACTGACAGGGACATCTTCTAAGAGATAAGTTTTCTTAGAGCCTCATCCAACATGACCTTGAATGTTTCCAAGGATAGGACATTTGCCATCTCTCTGAACAACTTGTTCCAGTGCTTCAGCAACCCTCATCATGAAAATTTCATCCTTATATTTAGACTAAATCTACCCTCTTTTAGTCTAAAACCATTACCCCTTATCATGTCACAACAGGCCCTGCTAAAACAATTGTCTTCCTCATTCCCTGGCAGGGAAGAAGACTGACCTGTCTGAACAGGGAGCTTTTGTAGGAAAAAGAAGAGACTTTCTGGCCTTTGGAAGAAGGTCCAGGCAACTCCGGAAGAGTACAAGTATGTTGTTAGGTCATGTACAGATAAAATTAGAAAGGTAAACTCTCAGCTAGAACTAAATCTGGTCACTGCTGTGAAAGACAATAAAAACTGTTTTTACAATAACATTAATAGTAAAAGGAAGGCCAAGGAAAATCTCCATCTATTTTTGGATGCATGGGGGAACGCTGTCACGAAGGATGAGGAAAAGGCTGAGGTACTTAATGTCTTCTTTACCTCAGTCTGTAAGATAAGTCCATAAGACCAGTGATCCTCAGGGCAATCAATCCCCTGAGTTGGTAGACAGGGTCAAGGAGAAGAAAAGACCCTCTGAAATCCAGGAGGAAGTAGTTATTGACCTGCTGAACCTTTTAGACACTCATAGGTGTATGGGACCAGATGGGATTCATCCTTGGGTGAGGATCCATCCTTGGGTGGTACTAAGGGAAGTGACAAAAGGGCTCGCCAAACTGCTCTCCATCTTTTTTCATCAGTCCTGATAAACTAGGGAGGTCCCAGGTGACTGGAGGTTGAATGGTCACATCTACAAGAAGGGTCGGAAGGGAGATCCAGGGAAGTACAGGCCTGTCAGACTGACCTTGATGTTATGGAACTTTGTGGAATAGATCATCTTAAGTGTCATCACACTCAAGGCATGTAGGACAACCAAGATATCAGGCCCAGCCAGCATAGGTTTGTGAATAGTCGGTCCTCCTTGACCAACCTGATCTCCATTTATGATCAGGTGCCCTGCTTAGTGGATGATGGAAAATCTGCAAAAGTTGTCTACCTGGACTTTGGCAAAGCCTTTGACACTGTCTCCCACTGTATTCTCCTGAAGAAACTGACTGGTCATGGCTTGAAGAGGTGCACTCTTCACTCTGTTAAAAACTGGCTGGCTCCAGAGAGCTGTCCAGTTGGTGGCCAGTCACTGGGATTTCCCAGAGCTCAGCACTGGAGCCAGTCCTGTTTAATATTTTTGTTGATGACCTGGATGAGATGATTGAGTACACACCCAGTAAATTGGCAGACAACATCAAGCTGGAAAGGAGTGAAGGAAGGCCCTGCAGAGAGATTTGGACATTCTGGATTGACGAGCTGAAGGCAGTAGTGTGAGGTTCAACAAGGCCCAGTGATGGGTCCTGCACTTCGGTAACAATAACCCCAGGCCTGGGGCAGAATGGCTGGAAAGCTGCCCAGTGGAAAAGGACCTGGGAGTTCTGGTGATGGCAGCTGAACATGAGCCAGCTGTTCCCGGGTGGCCAAGAAGGCCAATGGGATCCTGATTTGTATCAAAAATAGTGAGGCCATTATCCCCCTGGACTCAGCACTGGTGAGGCCACACTTCAAACCCTGTGTCCAGTTCTGGGTCCCTCATGACAAGAAAGGCATTGAGGTGCTGGAGTGAGTCCAGAGAAAGGCAATGGAGGTGAGGAAGATTCTAGAGAGTAAGTCATATGAGGAGTGGTTGAAGGAGCTGAGGTTGTTTGTCCTGGAGAAAAGGAAATTCAGGGAGGACCTCATCACCATCTATGACTGCCTGAAAGAGGATGTAGCCAGGTGGGGGTCAGCCTCTTCTCCCAGGTAACAAGTGACAGGACAAGGGGATAGAGTCTCCCGCTGTGCCAGGGGAGGTTCACGGAGTATTTCTTCATAAAAGGGTTGTCAGGCGTTGGAATGTGCTGCCCAGGGAGGTGGTAGAGTCACCATCCTTAGAAATGTTCAAGGAAAGACTGGACATGGCTCTCAGTGCTATAGTTTAGTTGACATGGTGGTGTTTAGTCAAAGGTTAGGCTTGATCTTGGAGATCTTTTCCAACCTAAGTGATTCAATGATTCTGTGATTCAAGGACCCTGTTAAGCACTGTAAGTCCTCAGTAAGCTTCTCCCCAGAGCTTTCTCTTCTCAGGCTGAACAATGCCATGTCCATGGCATGTTGATAATACATAGATAAGAACAGGTATGGTATGATAGCAAATGTCTTTCAAGGAGTGACTCATTAAAAGCAGGCCGGGTGTGTGGGATGAAGTGAGGGAATGATAACCAAGGAAGAACAACAGGCAAGTGGTAAGTCCAGGCTTCTTTTTTATTTTTATGAAATAATTAATCTATAATAGTAATAGTAATAATAACAACAACAACAAAAATAATAACTATAATAATAATAATAATAATTCTTTAAGTCAGTTATTCAGCTGGTAAGGCTTAAATTATATGAGAAATAAATTTTTTTGTTTGTTGTTTTCTTTTTGTGCATGACAATAATTTGCGGGTAGTAAAGTAGCTGAGTCTAAACCTGAACAGAGCTTAACTGGGCCACAGCATTTAAGGCATTTTGAATTGAGATCTTATGGCTCATTTAAACTGCAACCCTAATACTTTCTCAGAAGGGCCAAGTCCAGGCTCATTAGCTCTGCTGCACCACTTTATTCCTTCCCTGGCAGGATTTCCAGGCTGCTGGGACTTGTGCACATTCCAGGGAGTATAGGGTGGGAAGCAGATGTCAGGAAGACGTGGTGAAATGGTGGGCTAATGCTAGGCTCCTTATGGACATGGATGTTGAGGTTTGAATGTTTTCTACCGCAGAAGTGTAGAGATACTTTTTTGGTCAGCACATGGCTGATTCTAAATTTGAGGGAGTTGGAAAAGGGAGCAGGTTCATTTGAGCTTGTACATCTGTCCATGTATTAGCATGATAAAGAAGATCTAAAATATGGGTCTGCTCTATCAACCCTACACAGAACATATCACATTAAACAACTTTAAGGGACTGAGTTCTTTGACTTTGGATTAGGGAGTGGGTGTCTTTAGAGCAATGGTGAGAACACATAATTTAAACTGCAAGTGCTCAAAAAAGTAACTCCAACCAAGAGTTACTACCAGAAAGACTTGGCTAAGCTTTCTACAAACTTCTGTGGGTACATGGTTAAACTCAATCGCCTAGCAGATGCTGATATACTAGTAACTATTTCTAGATGCACGTACACGCCCTGATTGTATTTCTAACAGGAATTCTTCAGAAACTACTTCAGACATGATAGTGATTCACGCATTTACTGGATGTAGTGAATTGGCTTAGCCACCTAAGCACAAAAACCCTGTCATCATTGTGAGAAAACTAGTTCTTGTAAGTAAGTAAGGAGAAAACAGTGAAATTCAGCCCTTTGGAGGCTGGTCAGCTTACAAGTGAGGGGGTTTGCCAAGGTGTGTCTTCTCAAACACTGTTGTGTAATGTGGGAGAAAACAGCTTTATGAACCTGTGAAGTGTAATCAGAATATGGTAATAGAAACAGGTTATAGGTTATAGAAATGCTGTCCATAGAAGCCCCTGTATTTACGTGCTATGTACATGTGAGATTGGATCCGTATTTAGATCATTGCTATTGGTTATGTGTCATGAAAAATTGCTAAATAGGCAAAAGATATATTAGTCAAACCCCAAAATATTATTACCTGACCTTTAGATTTGTGTTTATAAAGCTCAATAGAAATTTTATTGTGGAAAATGCTGGAATAGAACATGCCTGGAGTAAATGAAATGGTGATTTCTCTGTAGAAGAGATCAGTGGATTTGTGACCTGAAGTAGTTTTATTCACTGCTTTTGCAGTGAATGTTCTCATTTAATTTTTCACTCCTCTTATATTAGAAAAACAAAAATATAATAATTGACTATTTTTCTTTGGGTTTTTTTTTTGTTTGTTTGTTTTTCCATGAAAAAACTTAGCTTTTAAAACCAGCAATACTTTTGTCTTTATCAAATTGGTATATAAACCTTCAGAAATTTCAGATCCTTTATGGCTCATTTGATTTAAATATATTTGGAATTTTTTTCCTTTCATTCCACAGCCATGATTCCGAATGTGCACAGATGTTCCCAGGTAGCTTCCCAAATTTAACAGTTTTTGTAATATGTCAGAACTTCAGCTTTATGGTTAGGATCACTGATGTTGGACAGTTGCATGTGTGTCTTTCTGAAGAAAGAGTACCACATGTGCTGCATCTGAGCAGCCAAGAACTCTCATCCCATCTTGCTTTTCAACATGCAAGAGACCTTGACTGTTCACATCTTCTGCAGCACATGGGAAGGACAAGCATCTCTTGACCTCTACAAAAAACACATTTATGTCCCTGGCTTTGAAAACAGATTTTATTTATTGTTATCTTTTACTGTCCTTAGGGCATTCAGATAGACGGCAGATTTATCTATCACTCATAAACACACTAGCATCAACAGCTATGAAGGTAAGTGATTTGAACAAACCTGAGCTTTTGAAATACCCTCACCTCATAAGTCAACTCACAGGTGAAACCTTGGCTTATCAGATGGAATGAGCTTCCATCACTTTAAAAACCTGACAGCTGTATTTTTGGGAGAATCACTGCCTTCCGGTGGCTTCCAGACAGCCATCTATCCCAGCAACACAAGGATGTCCTGCTTGGCCTGATCCTCCTCTCTTCTTCTTTGTGTGGCTCACCACAAAATGAAGGTCCTAGTCAGTCTCTCATAGATTTGCCCAGATAGCACAGGTTCTGTCTGGGAATCCTGGATGTGTGTCTAATCTACATTGCTTACATAGAAAAAAGCCTTTTTCTCTTTGCCTTCACTGTCACTTTTACCTATGTCCATGAGAGTATTCTGGCACAGCAAAGTAGTACCTGAGTATATGCAGCTTTCTTTTTCTGGTTGCACATAACTTTGGGCATGACGCTGTGTTTGCAGGGTTTACTAGGTTCTGTATCCTGAGGCCTCACCCTCAGAGGCAGGAGAAGTTCAATGGAAGAACAAGGTGAGGAATATGCATGTCATTTGTGGTGAGCCCAGACCCCATCTGGCAAAGGGCAAAATCTTTATCAGAGCCTGGTTTTCACAAGTTAGTGCTCAGTGCATCCTGAAGGCAGCTGTTTCTCCAGTGCCTCCAAATGGGCAAGAAAAAAAGTAAGGACAAGTTACTTTCATAATTTTCCCCCATCTTGGTTCAGCACATCTGCTTAGGGATTAGGCTGTTTCACAATCTCCAGTGTTATGGTTTATGTATCTCCATGGGCACTGTACAATTGCTTGTAAAGTGATGACAGAAGTAGATTTGTTTTTATGGTTTCCTTTTCTACATCTGGACCGGGGACCAACTGACAGCACTAAAAACCCAGGTGACTTTACAGCATTTAAATGTGAGCAGCAGACTGGGTTACAGGCAGAATCAGGTTTGGCCTCATGGACAGCCCTAGTTTCTTCAGAATGGGCACTGCTTCTCACCTAGACCACACATTAAGCTTTACAGGTCAATATTTATTCTATTTTGGCAATGTTTTTGAGCAACCATTCTGGAACGAGAACTTGTTTTGTTGTTATACAAACAAAGAAGGCAATTCTGATTCTATTGCACTCCAAAAATTTGTAGTTGAAAAAGTAGTCGAGACCAGACAGTTGTGGGTGTACAAGAAAGCAAAGAAGCAATGTAGGTATTATAATAAACAACCTAATCATTAAAGGGGGGTTGTATGGAAATAATGGAAAAGGGTGTATGTGTGTGAAGATGATTAATGAGCTAATTTTGATATGTATTTATAGAAGCTTCTTCTATGTATGTGCAGCAGTGTTGCAACACAAAGGGCTTCTGAAAGCGTAGAACAGACACATAGAAGTGCCAGGTAGGGGCTGATATTTATGGTCCCTGAGTAGAAATAAAGAGAGAGCTGACCTTATGTTATCAAAGAGGACATAGCTAAGGGGTTAACTAACCAAGAAAGGACTTGAACACAAAGCAGAAATGCAATTAATTTGGGAAAAAAAAAAAAGAGAGAAGATGAGAGAGATGCAAAGACAGGAAAGACAGACTTTCCTGGTCAGAGGTAACTGACCATCACAACAGTGTTTAGAGTAGATATGAACAAAGCAAAGGTGCTTCTGTCTAGGTCAGAGAAAAGTTCCTGCAATACTGTAAAGGCAATTAGTATCAGCTATTAGCTTGCAACAGTTTATGTATTTATGGATGGCTAGGAAAGGCATATGCAGTAATAAAATGCAAGGCTTCCGGATATCTGAGAAATGAGAGAGACATGGAGGGAGGTCTGAGTCAAGGAAGACATAGCTTATGGACTTGACAACAAGCAGGACTGAAGCATCAGCGTGGAGCAAAAAGATATTAAAGGTTGTCCTTTGGCCACATGCTGTTTAAACTGGCAGGCAGGTATCCATGAAAAGTGTCAGAGAGATCAGGATTTCAACCTGCGCTGGAGGGAATGGGTAAGGAGAAGAGAGGTAGCTATGTGAACTGTCTGTTTTTGAGATGAGAGTGTTTCTGAGATAAGCAGAGGGTAGAGAAAGGTGGCAGGGACAGAACTCTCACAGAAAGTTGGAAAGACATGAAGAGGATGCTCTGAATAACATGTTACGGGGTGACTGTGAAGTTGAGAGGAAAACAAGAAGGGGACAGAGTTTTGAGTGCTAAGGAAAAATGGGAGCTTGGAAGAGCTTGGTAGCTATTGATGCAAGCAGATGATAGCTCAAGATCAATGAAGATAGAGCATTTGTGGAGCAAGAATTCACTACAGCTCTTCTATAACCTGTTATACCTGAGTACAGAGGAAAAATGTTGACTTTGCAGCAAGCCTGGAGCTATTCCATTTACAAGCCTCAATATGTTACTTTTAACACTGAGACCAGGTGCTTTATAGGTGTATCACAAATTTTTGAGTAATTAAGAAATAGTAACCTACTATTTTTGAAGTAGAAAATAACTTACTGACTTCCTTGCAAATAATAGTTTCCATCTCTACTTTTGTAGGACATATTCCAACTTTATGCAGCATTTTATGTGGGATTATAACTTTTGTTTCTCACTCTACAATGATCATATACATTCCCTATTCATCAGAGAAGTGATTAAAATGAATGATCTCTCCTGAAAATGTGTATAATTATTTTTTTAAATACTCAGAACATAATTAAGAAAGATAGAGGATTAAAGGATTAAAATAAAGTTTTATGAGGTGGCTGAAGGGTAAAATTCTAAGCTTTTATAGTGTTAAGGGCAGTGCTAAGGAGGGAAAAAAAAGGGTAAAAATGAAGAAGGAAAACTAACTAAAACTAAAATGGCAAGTAACATAGAAATGACACCTGTTTATTAAACTTCTAATTTGTGTTATTTATTGGCAGATTATAACTGCCTACTGAGGCATAGCTAAGTAGTGAGAGTAGTATTTTCAATGAGCTGCATCCATATGTTTTGTGCTAGAAATCAGTTAAGATACTATCTGAACTACCTTAGCACTGAAAAAGGTTTTTATAATTTTCTGCTGTTAGAAATCATGGTTATATTATGATAAGGTAGTGAGGGACATGCACAAGACTGTGTAGGAAGAACACTCTATGGCTTTTGTTTAGCATGTTATCTGAGATGAACCTGTGGCTCTAATACATCAGTGGCAATTCACCAGGGACAAGAATTCATCCTCCAATGATACTGTTTGAAATGTTTAGCTGCAGGTGTATGCTAAATGCCATAACTGCTTAACATGTACTTTTCTACTGCTTTTTGACAGCCCCTAAGGTTTAGCTCAGGGTTCGGCACACTGTAACTCTTTCTTAAAATTCCTGGAAATATGTATTCGAGAATATGTATTCACTGAAGAGGTCAGTCAAGGAAGTGTATGGAGACACAGGTTTTTTTATCGATACCTGCTAGAATACCAGAAAGTTCAACAAAGTGACCTTATCCAGAAACCTACCATTGCTACCAACTTGCTCCACTGCTGACCACAGGCTGACCTGCACAGCTCTAGAAAGGCACAACTGGTTATCACAGTCTTTCACTTCGAAAACAATCATTCTCAATCCCTATTTTCACTCTACTTAGCCAGCAGTTGGTTAACCTCTATTTATTTTCTTTGTATCTTTAAAAGAAATGAGATTTTGAAGCCTTACTTCCTTGCACTGAAGAAACCTGATATGATGTATTTTTTTCCATAGAAATTTTCTTCAATACTATTTTTCACTGAAATCAGTGCCAAGGCTCTTAAAGAAACTGACACAGTGCTTTTGAAGCCATGGTTCATGATTTTCTGTACTACTGCTCCTCTAGAGCAATTACATCTATTTTGCCTAAGCTGCCTCTTGCCACAGTGAAAATTCCACACATCAGGACTCGAATGATGTGATTGAAATTGCTCATATCCTTAAATGACAGTGAAGTTTACAGATAAACAAGGTACAGCTGACACCAGGTTTTAGCCTTTGTTTTTTTGCAACACAGCTCTAAGTGAGGCAAAAGGCAATTTTTAGAGCTTAAAACCCATACTGTCAGATAAAGGCCAAGCCGTTTTCATATATTCACATCAGTGCTCCCAGAAGGATTTTGAGATTGGGAACTTATTGTGAACTGCTTTATTGAAAGCTGGTGGAAAAATAGCAGCAGACAAAACAGCACCAGGGCTATTGGAGCAAGACGTTTCGCACAGAACTCTCAGCTGCATGTCCATGGCTGCCTGCTTCTGCTCCTGCTGAACCTGAGAAAAGTTCTAATAGCTAAAGCAGTAATGTGGTTTGAATATATAACATGCTATTTTGAAGAAGTTCATATATCTTTGACATAACAGAGGCTCCTTGAAGTAGGTAAATACTTTCAAGTAATAAAATTTTGTGTGCTTTCACTGTTTTGGTGAGCACCTATTGGGAATATTGGAAATTCAAGCCTGGATTGTTCTTCTAGTTCAAAAGATATCTGTGGTTTAGATTTTAAAAGCTAGATTAAAATCAGTTTGTTTAGATTATATTTACAGTTCTTCAAAGACAAATGCTTCCTTTAGACTTAGAAGGAATAAGAACATGTTTTAGCTATATCATACAGCACTTGAAACAGGGGGTCTATTTGTTCTCTCATCAGTGCAAGCATGTAATTTCCATTAGTTTCAATTAGATCAATGTGTTTCTATCAAAGAAAATAGTTTCTTTATTGTGTTGCCTTAAATAACATGGAAACTAAGATTAGAAGAGGTATCTGATGGCTCCTTAGAAATCCATGACCAGTCTCAATAAATTTCTAAGAAAGCTTGCTGAGTATGAAGCAGAACATGTCCTGACTCTGTAACATCTAGGGAAAAATACTGTGATTCTGGAAAAGAACTAACTATTTTTGAGCGGATTGTTCATGTGGACCCCTTGTTCCTTGAGTCCTGACTCCATTTTTTTGGTGACAGTTTATGTGCTGTCTAGGATCAAAACTGTTTTATCTTGTTTGCACAAGTGATACAATCTATTTTTATATCAAATGAAGCAAACCACATTTCACGTTGCATGGGAAAATCTGAGTTAGATGCTGTGACCACCCTTCTCTTGTTCCGCTGAGTGACTTCAGCCACCCTGTCATCTGCTGGAAAAGAAGCAAGGTGAGCTGTAGACAATCCAGGAGAGAGCTGGAATGCATGGAGGACTTCTTCGACCAGGTGATAGACAGCCTTACTAACTAGAGGGAATGTGACACTAGATTTGATGGTCACCTGTGTAAGTGAGCTAATCAGGGATGCCAAGATTGGAGGCAGCCTGGGCTGAAGTGATCATGCACTGGTGGAGTCTGTAGTCTGGAAGAATATAGGTCAGGTAAGGAGTAACATCAGGCTTCTGAGCTTTAGGAAGGCAGACTTCCAGCTTTTTGGGGAGATAGTCAGTGGGATGCTCTGGGAGACTGCCCATAGGGACAAGGAAGCAGAACAGAGCTGGCAGATATTTAAGGAAGTCTTCCACAGTGCACAAGAGCTAGTGATTCCCAGGAGAAAGAAATCAGACAAGGAAGGCAAGAGATCAGTATGTCTGACTAGGAAGCTGCTGGTCAAACTAAGGGAAAAGAAGCAAATGCACAAGCAGTGGAAACTAAGACAGGTAATGGGAAGAGTATAGAGAAGACGTATGGTTGTGTAGGAAGGGAGTGAGGAAGGCCAAGGCAAAACTGGAACTCAAATCTGGCGAGAGACACAAAGAATAACAGGAAGGGGGCCTACAAGTATGTTAATCGGAAAAGGAAGACCAAAAAATAAACAATAAACAAGACTGGTGAACAGGTAGCAACAGACAAGGAGAAGACTGAGGTACTCAACTTTTTTGCTTCAGTCTTCACAGGTAGCCTCTCTTCCCACACCCTCAAGGGGATGAACAGTAGGATGGAGACTGAGAGAGCAAAGTCTCTCCCATTGTAAAAAGAAGAGCAGGTTCATGACCACCTGAGGAACGTAAATGTGCATAGGTCTGTGGGACTTGACAAGATGCATCCCAGAGACCTGATGGAATTGGCTGATGGTAATTCCCAAGCCACTCTCCACGATACTTGAAAACTCAAGGCAGTCAGGAGAGCTCCCAGGTGACTGGATACAGGGAAACATTGTACCCATCTTTAAAAATGGTAGAAAGGAGTACCCTGGGAACTACTGACCTGTCAGCCTCACCTCTGTGCCTGGGAAGATCATGAAACAGATCCTCCTAGAAGCTGTGCTAAGGCACATGCAGGACATGGAAGTGATTTGAGACACCCAGCATGGCTTCACCAAGGGCAAGTCCTACCTGACCAACTCAGTGGCCTTCTGTGGTTGGGTGACTCCATCAGTGGACAAGGGAAGGGCTACACATGTCATTTATCTGGACTCTAAAGCCTTTGACACAGTCCCCCACAACATCCTTCTCTCTGGAGAGTGATGGATTCAGTGGGTGTACAGTTAGGTGGCTGAGAAATTGGTTGGATGGTTGCATCCAGAGGGTGATCAATGGCTCTGAGTTCTGATGGACATCACTGACAAGTGGTTTTCCTCAGGGGTCTGTATTGGCACTAGAGTTATTCAGTATCTTCAATAATGACATAGACATAGGCATCAAATGCACCCTCAACAGATTTGCAGATGGCCCCAAGCTGAGTGGTACAGTTGACACACCTGAAGGATGGGATGCCATCCAGAGGGACCTGGACAAGCTGAAGAAGTGGCCCATGGGAACCTCATGAGATTTAACAAGACCAAATACTGGTGCTGCACCTGAGTCAGAGCAAACCCCAATATCAATCCAGGCTGGGGATGAACAGATTGAGAGCAGCCCTGCCCAGAAGGGACTTGGGGGTGCTGGTGGGTGAGAGGCTGGACATGACCCAGCCATGGGCACTCACAGCCCAGAACGCCAAACCTGTCCTGGGCTGCATCCAAAGCAGCGCGGCCAGCAGGGCCAGGGAGGGGATTCTGCCCCTCTGCTCTGCTCTGGTGAGACCCCACCTGCAGGGCTGCATCCAGCTCTGGGGTCCCAGCACAGGAAGGACATGCTCTTGGAGCACGTATAGAGGAGACCACCAAGATGATTAGAAGGATGGAGGATCTCTCCTACGAGGAAAGGCTGAGAGAATTGGGATTGTTAAGCCTGGAAATGAAGGGGTGTTGGGTGACCTAACTGGGGCATTCCAGTACCTGAGGGGAACTTACAGGAAAGATGGGGCAAGACTATTCACAAGAACATGCAGTGACAGGACAAGGGGCAATGGCTCCAAACTGAGAGTAGGTTTAGACTAGATAACAGGAAAACTGTGTTACTGTGAGGGTGGTGAGGCACTAGAACAGGTTGCTCAGAAAAACTGTGCATGCTTCATCTCCAGAATTGTTCAGAGCCAGGTTGGATGGGGCTTTGAGCAGTCCGGCGCAGTGGAAGGTGTCCCAGCCCATGGCACATGAGTTGGAACTAGATGATCTTCAACATCCCCTTCAAGATCCAAGTCATTCTATGGTTCTCTCCCACCCAAATGACCAAGGAGATTAAAGACTTATTTCTTCTTCCAATGTATTCAGTTTTTGGATTTAATTGAAAGTTACCGTGATACTTTATTTGTGAATCTGGGAAGTTCATTGATGTCTCTGGCTCCCTAGCATCCCTCAGTGTGAGATCAGAAGGGTTTTTTTCTAGAACAAAAAAAAAAGCGGAATCCAAACTGTAATGGATCCTTGATCAGACATTCTTTCCTTTTATATCGAGTGAAAACTCTTGGACTCTAGGGATTTCTGGGCCAGCATCTGCACTCAAGAACATTACAGTTGACTTCCTGAAAAATTGTCTACAAAAAGACTCAATTGAAGCTGGAGGCACTGGCACAGTCTATGCTGTGCTGTACGCAGAGGTCGTGAATTTGATTAAAGTGCTGGGTTTCTACATTCATCCTTCTAAAGAAAAAAGGAATGTTTTACACTCTATATGATGCATATTTGGAGACTGTCCCTCTGTAATTTTACTTTGGATATGGTGATTTCTGAGTTTAGTTTATTTTGGAGAGTTTTGCATCATGGGAGTGAAAAAGTCTGTTCAGATAATGACACACTGTAGAGGGCAAGAGAAATCAGAATCTGAGTTTCTCATAGAGTCGATATGCAGCAGATAGAATGAATTATGTTTTGCCAGGGCTGTGATTGCTTATGAACGCTGCTCATGATTTGACCTGGAAACAGCATTCTTGCTGCATTTTTGCTGATGATGTTAATTTTTTAAAATCAGAGCTTAGATTTGACATAGTAGTTTTTCTCATGGTAAATTAACATTACAAGATAAAGGCTTAAGGATTGGCTCATTTATTTGTCTTCAGATCAGAATTATTTTGATGGAATTATTTGTTTATTTCAATAAAAAACTGACACAAGGGAGGGAAGGAAAAGATGAGCTAGTAAATTGCATCAGAAAATACCTTCTTAGTAACTTTGGTGTGCTTTTGAAACTTAGAAAAGTGTGTATAATTTTGTTTAGTACTTCAAAATTCCTGGTTGGATGTAGTGAAATCTGCCTTTAAATTTTGGAAAACATTTAAGATATTCTTGCAAATAACTTTTGTATTAAGTAAGGCATATTTACCGAAACAACTTTGAGCTCATTAAAATTTAAAAGAAATTAAAGAGGACACTGAGCATTTTTCAAAGCCTTGAATCTTGGTGAGTTTGTGATCTTTCATCAGAACACTAGACTGTGTCTTCCAATGTAGGTAATAAGAAAATTAGTATCTGCCCCAAAGTGCTACAGCCCCAAATTTTGAGGGTCTTCTGCAATGGTCATCAAACAATGTCTGATCTGAGGCTTTACACCCACACAGTTCAGGCAAATCAAAGGAGTCAGCAAAGGCAAATGCAGGGTTCTGCACCTGGGGAGGAACAACCCCAGGCACCAGCACACGCTGGGGCTGACCTGCTGGGGGGCAGCTCTGCAGAGAAGGACCTGGGGCTCCTGGTGGACATCAAGCTGTCCATGAGCCAGCAGAGTGTCCTGGTGGCCAAGGAGGCCAATGGTATCCTGGGGGGGCATTAGGAAGAGCATTGCCAGCAGGTGGAGGGAGGTGATCCTGTCTAGGTTTGGCCATGCTCACGAACTGAAACACAGGGAGCTCCACCTGTACATGAGGAAGAACTTTACTGTGGGAGTGACAGAGCGCTAGAATGGGTTGCCCAGAGAGGTTATAGAGCCTATTTCCCTAGAGGTATTAAAAAGCCATGTGGAATTCCTGAGTACTGGGTCCCTGTAGGGGACCCTGCTTGAGCAGTAAGGTAGGACTGGATGACTTCCAGTGCTCCCTTCTAACCTCACCAATGTGTGATTCTGTTTTTAAGCCATCCTGATTCAGAAGTGCTCGTCTGGTAGAGGCTCAAAGAGTGGCACCAGCTTCAGCCAACACCTCTTGGGAAAAGTCCTATTTTTAAGCTAACTCTTGATATGACACAACTAACTTTTTTTTTTTCCCCTTAAAGCATTTTCTCTGTTCTATCGTTCATGCATAAATGCTGTTTAATTCTGCTATGTTGAAGTTATGCAAACTCTTAAGTGGAGGGCTTGAGAATTCAAAACTAGAGTTTCTGGGTGTTTGACTGGGATTACAATATGGCATAATAATCATGGCAATTGCCCCAAAATTCTCCTTAGCTCAAAGCAAAACTACTCCTGATTGCCACCTAGTGAACCAGACTAGTATACTCCTATTTTATTACCACTCTGATTACTTCCTGTTTGTAAGGACCTAAAGGGATGACATATATC
>VZTE01001815.1:42988-73593 GCA_013397775.1 Eulacestoma nigropectus
CAAACAAAATCCAGGCATATGAATCTCAGACTTCTCATCAGGGCATGAGGAAAAAAAGGGAGAAGAATCAGGGCCATGATCCTCTGCACTACTTAAGAAAAAAGCCACAGAGAAGGACAAACATCAGCAAGTAATTCTGTAGGTATATGTGGTGTGGAACATATTTCCCCTTGTCCTGAACTATATTTAAAGACAACTGGCTGACACTTTTTCACTGTATGTGAACATTATTGGCATTTAATGAATAACTACCTTTTAATAGTTGAAAGCTCTATAACCTCTAACAGTTCCTTTTGCAGATAATTACTTTCTTTTTATTTTTGAATATGTCCCTTAGGAAAGCAGAGTTTTTCATAGAAATTTTCAGGTCAGTCTTATGCCCTTACACCTCCTTCACTGATCTTGTGCACAGTCAATCATTTCGTTTCACCACTGCTTTAAGACACTGCACAGTCCAGGAAAGATTATTCCCTCTTTGCATCCATCTCCAGGGTTTCTAATTCATTCGTTGAATCATACTGTGAGCTCAGAATAATGAAGATTTAAATGCTTTTTAAAATCTTGTTTCTGTGTGATGTGGATTCCAGCATATTATTATTGGATAGATTGGTTCCCATTAGTTGCAAAGAGTATAAGCAGCTTTTTTTAAAGTTATGATTCTTAGTTTCTAAAGGAGCTGAAGCCAAATCCACATGCTGTGACTTGTATGCTCAGTTACCAGGTTGTCCTGAAGCACTGTACTCCAAGGTAAATCACTAGAATTAACAGACGATATTTTATATTCGGAATGATTTTATATTTTCTTTTTTACTACTCCAAAGAGATTAAACAATATAATATGCAAAACTTTGTTATAGCTTTAGGCAAAGTAACTTCTGTCTCTCAAAATCTGGGCTGATTTTTATGGTTATTTTCCAGCTTTCATTTGTCCTTCCGTAAGTACTTTTCTACTCAAAGTTCTCCCACATATGATTGCTGTGGTGTTTCTGTCACTATTTTTTGTTGACTTGAATCTGAAATAGTCATGAGTCTACTCAGTCTGAATAATGGTTTCAAGGAGGGAAGCTGTGATTCGTCTTATACAGTAGTAACAGTTTATAAGATAAAAGAAGTCATTAAGATAGGTAAACTTTACTAGTCTGTTACTTTTAACCTTAAATGTTGGAAAAGAAATTAGTATTTAAAGAAAAAGAACCCTGGTCTTTTTGGAGAAGTAGAATTAGTTACTGTTTTTCTGCAATTACACAGTAACACTGTCAGTTGTCCTAAAATTACACTGACTGATAAAGGGTAAAGTTCTGGTCACAGTGCTGCAGAACTGTTCTCTCAGTAACAGGAACGGATCCAAAATCTGCTTGACACCAAAACTAAGTCACCTAAATGTCTTGAAGAGAGTGTAAAAGGTAAGCAGGCAAAAAATGAGATGCAAAATGGTTAGGAATAGAGTAATAAAATCATTGTCAAACTTGAAAATATATGGGCTTGCCCACATATAAGGACTGAAAAAAAAGTGGATGTTGTTCTGCCAGGTAGCAACAGTACGACCTGGGTCCTTGCCAGAGACCCCTATGGATGCTTGCTGCTGTTCCTGCCACCAAAGGGAGAGAAACGAAGTGAGGCTCTGCCTATGTGTGTATTTGAGAAAGACGGCTTTGCCAGCAGCTCTGGGTAGACACAGGGTGACTCTATTAAGCTCTTTCCAAAGACAGCTGAATCCTTTGAAGAGCAAGGGCTTAATTTGAGTGGGTGTGATCCATCCTGATTAGGGATGAGCCTGATGCTCTTGGGTAGATTTTGGGACAGAAGTAAGAAGAAACAGACATTTGATGAATCCCTAAAAATAAATTTAAAATACCTTCAGCTGTGGTTAGAGGCAGGCTTAGAGAGGTGAAGGGGAATTAGTTCTAACAGCTTGTGCTGGAGGCCAGCAAAAAGTACATATAACTGGCAAATGTCTTTGGGATGAGGCTGTCACTGAAATTACTCATGAACACTTCCAGAGACTGATTTAGATTATCTTCTGGCCAAAGATTTCAGACCTACCAGGGTTACTCAGACTTATACAGTGTTTCAGCCTCATGTACATGCCTCTGGGTGTGAACTAAGCAATTTGTGGTTTGCATTCTGATCAGAGGGAGGGGGGGACTTGGAAAAAGACACCTTGAGCAGAGGTCGCTGTTGATGTGCCTCAGCTCAAGCATACCTGGTTTAAATCTCTTTGTGAGAAAGGTGAGGATCAGATGGGCAAGGTAAAACCTGTCTTAGTCATTTACAGAGTTATAAACATAATGGCTACTATTTGGGCCACTTGGATTTTCAACTACTAGCAGCCACTCTACAGCATCCATTTGTTGTATAGAGGAAAAAAGTTGGTTACTCTGTTTTTTAGTGCAGCTTCACAGCCCAAGACAAGAAAAAAAAGACTGTGCCTTCTAGCAAAATAGGAGAAAAGACCTCTCAAAAATGCAAACCAGCAGGAAGCCAAATGTGCACAAGGGAAGGACCTGACTGTCGTTCAGCTTCTTCTGCTTGAAGCCTAGTGAAAGAAGCAGAGCTACTCAGCAGGTATAAGCAGCATTATCCTGTTCTCTTCAGGGAAGGTAGAGCCATTTTTCACAATCTCAAAGTGAAAATATGTTTGTGCTTTTCTCCTTGGCTGGTGTTTTACTTAGAGTCATGCCAACTTTGATGTAGTTAGCACTTGCTTTCCCTCACAGTAGTAGGAAAATGCCTGCTCTGGCCTTGATTCATTCATACCCACTACTGAGAGGAGTCCTGGTTTCTACTGTAAATTAGTAATGTGCATCTGTGTGCCAGATTCTACTGGGGTATAAGATGAAGTGATTTTACTTGATAAAATAAAAACAATTTGCTAAGGCTTTGAACAGATTCATGTAAGAGTGGTTTGGGTAATATTCCTGCTTCTACACATTATTGTAAGTGCCTTTGGTTTATAATATAAATAGAAGAACAACTTTATGTTGTAAATTAAAGCATTTCCTTTTCTGAAGGAAGTGCTGCAGTTTATGCAAATTAAACCTAAATGTTTCCATTCTACATGTGCTTTTGGAAAGTCTTAATGCAGTTATGAATCTTACATTCATAATAAAGCTATGACCTGTAGTTTAAAAGCAGTTCCTTACTTTAAATGCAGTAGAGAATCACAGAAATTACTCTTGCAAATGAAATAAGGTCAGATTCTGTTTCCAAGATTTGCTCAACTGACAGATGAGGCACTCGGGACCTTTCAGGATAAAATGGTTTGTCAGGCCAGGCTGGATAATTTCCCTTTCTCTTTTCAGGTAAATGAAACTACTGGAAATCATAGAAAATCCTGCAAATCAATTCAATGAATGAACATTTGCCCAGAATGAACTTTTTTTTTTCCCCCAGATTTTTGCTTTTCGTCCTCTGGTTTCCTTCTCCCAAGGGTGCCAGCTCTTCTCATATCGCCTCCAACTTTTCTGTTGCAGCTCTCCTTCGTTCTCTCTTCATCCCCAACTTCATTTCTTGTTCAGTACCTTCAAGGGTCCCTTTCTTCCCACAGATCACCAACCTTCACAAATCTTGAGTGGACATAATGTCATGTAGACTTCACCTCTCTCTCTCAAATTTGAATCAAATTGGCCAACAGATTAAAAAGCTGTCGGGGAGGACTGGCAAATAATTTTATAAGCCTCATTTTCTTAGGACATCAAGCTAGAAGGCAGCAATATATCAAACACAGATAATTGATCTATGTATAAGGACATAACAAATTATTATGAATATTGCAAATAAATCAGCAGAGAGTTATACTTCTTAAGAACGGGTGCCAGTAGATGGAAACAAAATTTTATATAGCCAAACACATTTGAAGGCAAATCAAGGCAGAATCAGATGGTTACAATTAGTGGGAGAGAAACTGCTTTGTAATGTATATCGTTGAATGTCATCTACAATATTGTGGTTAGTGTTTTTCTATTCTTAAAGGCAGTGCTATCAGATTAATATTAGACTTTAATGATATCCTTTGTAAAAGAACATTAAACACATAGAAGTTGGGCGTGTAACTTTTCTAGAATGTAAAGTACTCTGAGCAATCTAACTAGGCATGAAAACGGAACTGTAATAATAAAATAATGTATAAATAGTGGTAACATCTGATTCAGCAGTTCTGCTCCATATGGACCAAATCCCCATATGATGATATAGTCAGAAAATACAGTCCTAAAATGCAAATTTTGAAAGGACTATGACCAATGTCTTCTGAATTCCTGCATAATGCTTTCGTAAGTTATAAAATTTTACTCTGTAATTCCTGAAGAGAATGTAATTTTTTTCCTTGCTATGTATTTGAAAACTATCAAATTTGGTAATTTGTGGGTGAGATATAGCACATCTTTCAGAAGGACATTCAATTTAAAGCTCATGACTAATGAACCACATCCCTTGTGTTCCAATGACTTGTTACAGTCATCATTAAGGAGTTGGATTATATTTGCAATTTTTTTAAATTTCAAACTTCATTTTTAGTCATGGGTTCTTATTTGTCTGCCAGTTTAAAAAGTTGTCTAAAGTTGGGCACCTGTACATTTACATTTACATAACTGTTCAAATTGTCTTCTGATCTTTAGGTGCTGGTTTTATCAAGAAGTTGGTTTTATAGTCCAGGTGGTTTGAGCTGTGCTTAACTGAAGATAGAAAAGATTAAACCAATAAAGACAATTTCCTTCTTAGAGTTCCACAGAGCCAAATCCTGCAGTTCTCCTTACATGTTATACTGTAGGTGTAAAAAAAGAAAGGTCCAGCTTAAAATTCAAATCAAACTCTAAGTTCTATGGCTAGTGGTTACAGTTTTCATACAAGGGCCTACATTAGTATAGAAATGTACAACAGCATGTTCACCAGTAATATCTTATTCTTATAGAATTACTGACAAATGGGAAAATTGCTAGTAGCATTTCACTTGAATAGAATTTTAAACAAATTCTAGGAAGAACTTTCTATGCATACTCGAGACTGATTTTTTAAAAATCCATCTACAATAGTGAATCTTATATGTTCTGCTTCTGAGAGTAATGGCATACTCAAGAAATGCTGTACAAATACTGGAAAAAAATGTGTAAATTTTTAAACATAAGTGTGTCAGTATTTTCTGGAAGCAAATGTTAACAAGAACATTGCAGTGTGAAGTTCTAGATTCAGATAGTACTGCTTAATTACAGAATTTGCTTAGGCAGTGCACTTTAAGAAGAAGACCATATTGGTAAGGCAACAACACAACAAAGGACAGACTAACCACCATATTTTCATTTTATTATACACTGTAGCTAGATGTTTCACCTATAACTAAATTTAAAATGAAAACAGTGATTCTATGGATCAGAATTGCTGGGGACCTGGGGTAAAGGCTGTCTGTTTGGGTTTCCTTCTTGTGGAGCTAAGGATGGCATCACATTCTGCAAAAAAAGAAAAGGTATAATTAAGATAGATCAAGTAAAGATATTTTATCCTACTTCTGATTCTAAAAGCCAAAGAGTTAGTTTCTGTGTGACATATAGGGGTGGTTTTGTGTCAGTCAGTCATTGGAAACGTAAGTGCTTTTAAAAGCTATTATCAAAAATGTTGCGGATGTTTACATAGAGTTTTGTTTTTCCAACACACAAGAACAGATTCATTAGGTTGATCAAAATACTCTTTTCTGAGATTCAATACATCCTGACCTAGTTAGATTTCACACAGTTAATCAAAACACCCCTTTCATGCAGTGAAATAAGTTAAATGAGAAAGTAAAAAGAATCCATCTGGGAGAATAAAGCAGCAAATCTGTACAGCTCCCACTGAAGTGGAAAGCGTGATAAAGCCAGTGAGCTTCAAGTCTTATAGTTTATTTTATGAAAATATCTTAGCTGTGGGGGTTTTTTAGAGCAAATGTTGTGACATAGGTATTTTAAAAAGTAGAGGTATAATGTCTTTTGCAAAAAATACAGTTATAAAGCAGACTCTTCTTTGCATAGAAAACTTATCTTCTTCTGTGAATTGCTCTGTGATTTAGAGAAAAAAACTACTACAGACTAGAGTAATAGGTTCCTCCTACTACTAAGATGTTTAATGTAATCCTAAACTTAACATTGTCCACTTAGGGATAAGAGCCATAAAAAGACAAACTAAAACCAAAAAACCCCAACCAACCAAACAAAAAAACCCAGAACAAATATGTGAAAATGGAATAAATACAGCAAACTAACAATAAACCAAGAAAAAACCACAGGCCAGTCAGTCTCACCTCTGTGCCTGGCAAGATCATAGGGCAGATTCTCCTGGAAATTCTGCTAAGGTACATGGACAACATGGAGGTGATTGGTGACAACCATCATGGCTTCACTAAAGGCAAACCATGGCTGGTGGCCTTGTATGGCAGGGTTACCTTGGGGTGGATAAGGAAAGAGCGACTGACATCAGCCACCTGGACTTGTGCAAAGCCTTCGACACTGCCCACATGGCAGTCTTGTCTCTAAATTGAAGAATCATGAATCTGATGGATGGGCCACTTGGTGAATAAGGAATTGGCTGAACGGTCACACTCAAAAATTCCTATGAAATGGGAAGGTTGCACCCTCAAGGCTGTTACATTTTTTGACATTATTTCAGGTATACTTGAATTGCTGGTATCACCTAGAAAGGTACCGTGAATGCAACAAAACTATTAATTGCTCCCAAGACATTTGTAAAAAAATATTAATGACAACTTCTGCATCAAAAATATGTGGCATTTAATTTGATTTCTGTTTAAAGCACACTAATATAATTGACGTAATTCAACCTTGAAGTGTAGACATTGACAGTTAAAAGTAATACTTTTTAAGACAAATACTGTTGCTTCTCTGTTTTGTGCCATCCTAAAAACAATAAAAAGTCATTGAAATGGTTTTCTGTTGTAGAACTTGCTGCAAAAATTTCTATGTCAATAATTTTTTTAATTAAAAGATGCTATTTTCCACAATAAAGGAGTATTTTTGTCTCTGATTTTGTTTTTGTAATGAAGAAAACAGCAGAGCCTAGTTCCTTAAATGTACACACCATTTTCCTTGCACTTTTTTCCCCAGTGACTGGCTCCCATCATAGCTGTGATCTCTTCTCCAGGAAAAGCCAGCACTTGCTGAAGTTCGTATGAGGATGATGCAGGAAGATGTTCTGATAAGCGAGGTAATACTTATTAGTTGAGTGGCCATCAGTGCCTGCCAAGTGTGTGCGACTGCTTGTTTTACAACCTTTTCCACCCTGAAATACAGATTTGGATCTTTCTTTTTTGTGCAGTTACTGTTTTTCACAGAATAAATGTGAAGTCAATAATTTCAGAAATCTTTCTGTACTCTCAAATTAACTTCAAATGGTCAATTACTGCAGAAAAGAGCAAAGAGAGAGTGGATAAAGCCATGCAAGAAGTATGATCATACAAATTGAATTAATTTAGAAAGCCAGATTAAAAACTGCCAAGCTGTATGCTAATGGTATTGTTATTATCTTTGTATATCCTTTCTTTTTTTTCAGCTTTGATAGCGTTGTATCTTAGTTGATACACAATGAGGAATTAACGTTTAGATAATTTGAATCAAATAGCCTTTATTTTTTGTACTGTAAATGACTAATGCTTTTTAGATCTTCAACAGTTTTCAGCTCGTAATAACATTTTCCATTGTTGTTGCAGTATTTAGAGATGAATGCTAGAGGTTAGGATTAAACCCCAGGTACATATGTTTTCTTTTTAATTCCGGGAAAGTAATATAATGTTTTAACTGAGTCTTTCCAGGAATTTGGTTCAAAAAGTCAAGGTTAAATATACAGTATGTAGACGTAACGGCCGTGATTCAAACTTCTTTTGGTTAAATTCACTTTTATTTTTGGAAACACCAATTATTCTATTGTACCTGAGAAAGCATAAGAAAGCACATCCTTAAGTACCAGAAAATTAAGCTTTATTGTAAAGCACTGTATTTTAAAGACCACTCTGACTCATGGTGATTTCTAGCAAATGTATTGCTAATTCAGTGCAGTAAAGTGGCATGAAGTTTTGAGAGAGGATTGGCCTTAACCCTAGTGCAGCAACCCAAGAAACACAGCAGTATTAAAAGCAGAATTAAAAGGTTTTTTATTGTATTTGATAAAGCAGTTCTCTTCTGTCTGTGCAACACAGACAGAAAGAGAGATCTTGTGGCTACAACAGAAAGCAAGGAGGGAGTTTCTAAATGAAAGACAAAACTTTGGAAAACCTTTCTAGTTGGTAGTATGTATAAAGATGCTGTTGAGGGTAAGCTTTTCTGGGTTTACTTTTATTTATTTTTTCAAATTCTCTGTTGTTCCATATTTCTTCGTGAAATGACTCATCCACTCTTCTCACACAGGGAGAAACCTTTCAACTTGCTGAATAGGGTGAGTTATGTATCAAGACTGAGGAGACAGCACGATTGGGCTCACATAGTCAGCCACTTTCAGGGTATAATTCTGCATTGATTTTCTGAATTCTGCATTCTCCCTCACCTGTAGCACCATATTTGTTCCTTGGTCTAGTGCTGAGACCTATATCCTCAGTGGGGACTGAGTTTAGGAGACAATGGCGTTGCATTTCTTAAACTCAAACACTTGGGACTAATATCTACAAACATGCTGGTGTGTTTACAGATGTAGATGTGTCTGTAGGGGAGTAGGTATTTCTACAGGAAGAGAGGTGGTTTGTATGTAGCAGAAAACAAGGTAAGTTTGGATCCTCTGAGTAGTGAACAGGGAAATGAAACTGTTTGCTTTCCTTTGGAAGTAGTTCATCTAATTAGTTCCTATGGTTGTTTGCAAACAAGCAAGAGACTAGATGAACCCAAATGTATTTAGTCCCTCTTCTGCCTCGGATACTTTTTTGAAGTGTGGACTATTTGGTTTCCCTGTAGTTTGCAGCCATTCTCAACAAATAACTGAGCCCTGGAGGGCTAAAATCATGGATGAGTGGTTGAAACTGGCCCTCCTAAATTAAATTTCTTTCTGTAGGGTGGGATTATATGTGGATGAGAATTTGCAGCAGAGCTGCCGCTTTCAGCAAGGTAGCTTATTAATCAACTCCTCACTGCATGCGGCTTTGTCTGAGCACTGCTGCCAAACCAGCCTCTTACCCTGAGGGAAGACTTGACATGAGCGAGCCACCACTCTGCCAAGCTGCTGTGACAGATACGCTGAATCTGCCACATGTAAACATCATCTTTGCTGATTTCTTTCTCACTAAGTGGATCATACAAAGTAGTAGTCATTGCTTAAAACATGTTTGCTGATGTTCTGCATGGCTGGCTATAAATTTTGAGGCAGAAGCTATTCACACTTGGATGGTTGTTATCTAAAAACTGCAAAATGTCAAGTTGAAGCTGTAGATACACTGCATAGAGATCAGCTATTTGTTACAGCTTTGATCTCGTATCAGCTGGTAAAGGTTTGGCATGCCCATGGTAGCTAAGTATAGGGAAGTAATTCATTAAAAGCTGTGGTACTTACCCATACAGTTTTGTAATTATCGAAGAATCCTTCAGCTATCATTCTAATGGTTCTTCCCTTTTCTAATGAAGTGTCCTTTGCTGCCATGCTTTTGCTCTGAAGATCATCCACACTGAGGTACGATACCCTGACTGGTGTGGCTAGAACCCCAAGGGACTTAAATGCCTGGTAGTCTGTCACCTCGCCAACTCAAAGCCAGACCATGAAGGAAAAGATGCTATCTCATGCTATGCCACCAGAAAAGATCCAGTGTAAACAGTCATGATACAGGTCAGGTGACAAAGTGAAGGGATCTGTGCTTTCCTTGTTGCCCTTCCTTTTCTTTGGTTTGGTTCCAAATTCCAATTGCTATTCCTTTCCTTGCAGCTTACAATGTCCTCATGCTTTCCTCAGAACAGTAGCTCTTCAGCCATGTGGAAGCACTGCTGTGTATGAGAGTTGCTTCTCCTCTTGGGCAGGGTCACCAGTGAGCCAAACATCTTGTGTGGGTGGGTGCATGATGGGGTGGAGGAAGTACGTCACCTGGTATTTCCAGTGAAGGTTTCAAGATACTGCATTCCAATTCCAACGTGATATTAAAAAAGACACTGCAGTAGAAAAGTTTCTGTAGTCAAAAGCAACTTTATTGAACCCAAAATTTCTTTTCTGAAAAAAATCCAACCAACAAAGCTGAATGAAAAAATAAAATTCCCTATGAAGGTGGCAGAGACCATAAAAACCTTGGAAGTTAAGAACATTCAGCCCAGTCAGTCTGGGATACTGTAATGTGCATTTAGTAAGTTTATGGACTACATCACATTCCACTGGTACACATTTCAGAGTACACACTGATCTGAAGATAATCACTGCTTTTTCAGATTTCTCAAAAAAAGAGAATATAGCCTAATTTATTCCTCAATTGATAATTGATAGGGATGGAAAAAAATAGCTTTGAATGACTGTGTGAAAGACTTTTTGTGGTAAGGTCAGGTTTGTTCTCTAACCACCCTTCCATTTATGCAGAGATTTGCCCTGTAGGCTGGTTTGCTCTCCGTGCTTGTGTGAGTTACCATTTAACACTGATGAGGTGCATCTCTAGTTATTTCCTGAATTGCTTGTTCTTTTGGGTTTTGGCTGTTTTAACATGAAAAAGGAACACGTAAGCTTTTCATTTGAGCTATCTGAGTCAAAGTACTAATGCTCCAAGCCCAGTGTAAGCCAATGAGTCAGAATATGGTAAACAACTGTTGAACATAACTTTGAGTCGTTAAAAAAGCAGTGCGAGGTGGTGGTTGATTTGCCACTATTGTCTCCAGAGGCAGTAGCTATGAGCCAAATGCTTCACAGAGGCATGAAGCATAGATGTCAATGAATATAGAAAATGTGTTTTCCTTCAAAGCCTCTCGTTTTTCTTATAATACTGTCTAGACATCACCATGTGTGAGCTGACTGAGGTCAGGAAAAAATTTCTAGACTTCACACTAATGGTGTCTTTTATAATGCTGGTTTTGATGATCCTTTTCAGAAAGATGGTCTAGCCTAATTCTGCTTGTGCAGATGGCTTCCAGCAGTTCTGTAAAGAGTATCTGTCTACGATCTGACCCTTCTGGACAAGTCTCTCCTTGTCACAGGCATCAGCTGACATAATCCCTTTCAGAAACCTATCTGTCCCTTTTTTGATCTTCCCTTGAGCCTCTCCTCCAAGGCTTTCCACACAACAGTTCTGAAAGTTTATATAAATGCTTTCCATCAAATCCTGGTTACGTTCCAACAGTAAAACACACTTCAACAGAAACAGTATTACAGCCCTTGTAAGGAAGTAATTTGTGATTCAGATTTCATAGTTGTACAAGGAAATGCTCTGGATCTTCATGTGCTTCATCTTTTTAAGAGTCAGCTTCAAAGCTGTTCTTGAATCAGTGACTTTTTAATGAGTAAATATCTGGTGGGAGTTAATGATAAGTTCATTTAAAAACATTTTATTTCTGCTACAGTACTGTGGGAATAGAGTTTCTGTGTTGGCATTAACACTCATAATCAAGAAGACTGAGAACCAGTCTAATCCTTGGCATTTCTTAGGCAAATTTGAGTGATCAAAAGGGATTTTCAGAGATTATAGTTTCTTTGTGCCATGCAAATCATGTAAATTAAATGAATTAGGAAAGAGAGCAACTCAAGTAAGACTAGCAGTGAGTCTGTGGACTTAAGATCCAGATACTTAGAAGGCCATTAGGAGAGGTGCCTGCAGTAAAAACAGTGCTATTATGAGGAGGAGCAAGTTCCTGATCATTGATTCAGACTACTCTGGACTAGACTGTGGTTCCTGTACACCTGTAAGTCAGGACAAGCTAATATTAGTAACTGCAGCCGGGGACTTATCCAGTGGCCCCTGCTTACCAGCAAAGTAAGCAAAGTATGAAATAGATACTGACTTCCGGCCAGACGCAAGAAGATATTCTATCCCCAGGGAAGACCCAAGATAATGTCCCTGCTCTGTGAGCACCATGTCCTTTCAAGATGCTTAACTACAACCACCGTGATATGGAATATTTAAACACTGCATAATAATTTAATTTCTAATGCCTATAGAGCTGAAAAAATCCCAGTAATCCAAGTGTTAGTGGCCTTTGATTTGCCATATGAATTAATGAGCTGAGTTATGAATTCAGTTTTGGATTCAAAACCCCTTGAGAATTCTGACCTTTTGATCAGTCTTGATCCCATTCTCAGCACCATAATTTGTAGCAACCTTGTAATTAATCTATGAGTAATTCATTTCTCTACATTTATACCTATTCACAACTATCTGAATAATAAAAATTGAAGAAATGAACTTGAATTTCAAAGCTTCACATCTCGAAAGATAAAAGACTAGAGGTGCAGGGCTGTATTACAGTAAAAAGATTTGCTGGACTATAGATTACAGGCCTTGCTACAACAGACATGACTCTATATGGTCCTTTACCACCTTTTTTGTAGGAATATCATGAAACCATTCATGTTTCTCTTCTAGAGTGAGAATTCCCATGTCCTGGTTTTGGCTGCGATAGAGTTAATTTTCTTCCTAGTAGGCATTACAGACATTTTGAATTCAGAATGAGAATAATATTGATAACATACTGATGGTTTACTTGTTCTAATTAGTGCTTACCCTAAATGAAGGACTTTTCTGTTTGCCATTCTGTCAGCAAGCAGGAGCACAAGATTCTGGGAAGGAGCATGGCCAGTAGTGCTGACCTAAACAGGCCAAAGAGATATTTTATACCAGAAAGAGTAATGCCCCGTATATATAGTGAGGACAGTAGGCTGGGAGCTACTGATTGCCCTGGAGGTTGGGCTGGTCATCAGCCAGCTGGTGGTGTATTATATATCACTTATTTCTCACAGGTTTTATGCCTCTTTCCCTCTCATTCTTTCTCAATATTATTATTAATATATTATTGTATATATATTATTAATATATTATTGTATATATATATATCATCAGCCTTTTAGGAGCACTGGTTCAGAGAGTCTCCTGGAAAACAGTCCTTAGTAACAAAGGGATCCAGGAAGTCTGGACATACTTTAAGAAGGGAATCTTAAGGGTGCAGGAACAGGCCATCCCTATGTGCTAAAAGGCAAGCTGTCAGGGAATAAGACCAGACTGGCTGAATATATTTTACAGGAACTCAGGAAAAAAAAGAGGGTTTATGACCTTTGGAAGAAGTGGCAGGCAACTCCGCAAGAGTACAAGGTTGTCTTTAGGTCATGTAGAGGGAAAATTAGAAAGGTGAACTCTCAGCTAGAACTCAATCTGGTCACTGCTGTGAATTATGTTGAAGTGTTTTTATAAATACTTCAGCAAAAAAGGAGGGCCAAAGAAAATCTCCATCCATTATTGGATGCAGGGGGTACACTGTCATCAAGGAGAAGGAAAAGGCTGAGGTACTTAATGCCTTCTTTACCTCAGTCTATAACCAGTGATCCTTAGAGCAATCAGTCCCCTGAGCTGATAGAGAGAGATAGGGACAGGGAGAAGATTGCACTCCCCAGAGCCCCATAAGAAGTAGTTATTGACCTGCTGAACCATTTAGACACTCCTATGGGTGTATGGGGCCAGATGAGATTCATCCAAGGGTACTAAGGAAGGTGACAGAAGAGCTCACCAAACTGCTCTCCATCTTTTATCATCAGTCTTGATAAACCAGGGAGGTCCCAGGTGACTGGAGGCTGGCCAGTGGTAACATCTACAAGAAGGGTCAGAAGGGGGATCCAGGGAAATACAGGCCTGTCAGACTAACCTTGGTGCAGCCAACACAGGTTTATGAATAGTCCTGGCCTTCCAACCTGATCTCCATTTATGATCAGGTGATCTGCTTAGCAGATGATGGGAAGTCTGTGGGCGTGTTTACCTGGACTTTGGCAAAGCCTTTGACACTGTCTCCCATGGCATTCTCCTGAAGAAACTGGCTTGGAGAGGTGCACTCTTCACTGGGTTAAAAACTGGCAGAATGGCCAGGTCCAGAGTGGTGGTGAATGACCTTACCTCTGGTTGGTGGCCAGTCTCTAGCAGGGTTTCCCAAGGTTCAGCACTGGGATCAGTCCTGTTTACTATCTGGATGAGAGGATTGAGTGCACTCTCAGTCAGTTTGCAGGTGACACCAAGCTGGGTGGGAGTGCTGATCTGCTGGAGGGCAGGAAGGCTCTGCAGAGGGATCTGGGCAGGCTGGATCATGGGCTGGGGCTGATGGTGTGAGGTTCAACAAGGCCCAGTGCCGGGTGCTGCCCTTGGGTCACAACAACCCCAGGCAGCTCCACAGGCTGGGGCAGAGTGGCTGGAAAGTGCTCAGTGGAAAAGGACCTGGGGGTGCTGGTGACAGCAGCTGAACATGAGCCAGGGTGTGCCCAGGTGGCCAAGAAGGCCAATGGCATCCTGGCCTGGATCAACAATGGTGTGGCCAGCAGGACCAGGGCAGGGATTGTCCCCCTGTACTTGGCACTGGTGAGGCCACACCTCAAGTGCTGTGTCCAGTTCTGAGCCTCTCAATTCAAGAAAGACATTGAGGTGCCGGAGTGAGTCCAGAGAAGGGCAGTGGAGCTGGGGAAGGGTCTGGAGCACAAGTCCTATAAGGAGCAGCTGAGGGAGCTGGGGGTGTTTAGCCTGGAGAAAAGGAGGCCCAGGGGAGACCTTATTGCTCTCTACACCTGTGTGAGAGTGTAGCAGTGTGGGGGTGGTCTCTTCTCTCAGGCAACCTATGACAGGACAACATGACATGGCCTCAGGCTATGTCACAGGAGATTTCGGACATACATCAAGAAGAACTTTGTTATGTAAGGGGCTGTCAGGCATCGAAATGGGCTGCTCAGAGAAGTGCTGGAGTCACCATCCCTGGAGGTGTTCAAGAAATGACTGAACATGAGCTTAGTGTTGTTGTCTAGTTGACAGGATGGTGATTGATTGATTGATTGGACTCTAGGTCTTACAGGTTTTGAAACCTAAATGATTCTGTGATTCTATGATTACCATTAGTATTATTTTGATACTATTTAATATTTTTCTTATCTTGATCTTATCTTAAGATAAGCCAGATTGCTGGCTGGAGTTAAAACATGACAGTCCTTTTTGGCTTCCCAGTCTGGAGGAGAATTGAAATAAAAACTAAAACTTGTGGATTGAGATAAGAACTGTTAAATAAAAGAAAATGTAATTAATTGCAATAAATATAATTGCAATGAAAAGGAGGGAGAATGAAGAACAAAACTCAAGAGAAACAAATGCTGTACAATGTAAGGTCTCTCCATCTGCTGACAAATGCCCGGCCTGGCCCTCAGCAATGATCAGCCTCTACATGCCAACTTCCACCAGTTTATACCCTGAGTATCCTATGCAGCACCATACATGCTAACACCTCTCTTTCCTTTGGACATTAAGGGTATAATTAACCTGAACCTATACAATACAGCTACTCATCCCCATCACCTACAGGAGAAAAATGGGTATTCTTTGATATAATTTAATTCATTTCAAAGTAACACCTACTCTAAGATAAAAAACGTGGCGATGATCTAGACCAGTAGCTCAAGTGTAAATACTTACATTGGCCAGAGGAATTTAATCTAAGGCCATTAGCATCATTTGCACCTCAAGTGTTTGTATTCTGAAGACATAGAGAATAATTTTAAGGAATACAATACTTGTCCTTGCCTTAGTGTTATAACTTACATTATTTTGATGGAGTCATATATCCAACAGCATCTGGCATCTGGGAAACAAACCACAGAAAATTGTTGCAAGCTAGAAGAATTCTCCACATGTTTTGTCAGGATGTTTGAGATGTTGAGCAGAATACACAACACAGCTAGGCATAAGCTAATGGATTGCATCTAAGACTGTTCTGAAGAAAGTCACAACAGTATTAAATTTGGCCAGATTGAATAGTCAAAAAAGAAATAGAAAAAGAAAGACAGGATACAGCAGGACACAAGAAAGCAAATACGTTAAATGAAGAGTTAAAATGTGCCCATGAGACATCAAAATGGAAATGTACATTTGAGTTTAATTGGGTGACATTTAATACGTCAATATAGTAGTTATGCAAAGTGGCAGCTCAACTTTCTTAACACAGTAAGTGCTCCAAGAACTGTTGTGACACATAACTCTTTGATTTAGGCTGGAAAACAGCATTTAAAAAATAAATACATAAAAACATTGCCTCTAAATACAGCATTTAAAATGCGTGTCACAAAGCCTTTGACCTAGTAAGAAATTGTGCTCAAGCCACTTGTCAGTCAATTCAGCATATTGCAAAAGCTGTAACAAAATCAATTTTTGAAAGTTCGGATTTTTTTGTCTTTACTGATGCCTTCTAAAAATCTCTCCTAATCGAATGTACAAAGAAGTTTCAAATGAAAGTGAAAGAATTATCTTTATTATATGAATTCATATTGAATAAAATCACTAACAACTTAATGCAGATGGAAGTTAGGAGACAGCTTATAAAGACACAGATAATACTTTTGATGAACTTTAGTTCCTTTGATGAAAATTTGATTACATTTTTTGCATGGAAATGCTAGATCTGCTTGACACTCCTAAAGGAGGACAGACATGAGTAGGAGAACTTTTCCTTCCCTTCCCCATTTTTTTCTTCAGCTGAATCTAATCTCTTAGCCCTTCTTTGTAAGAGAGATACTCCAGTGTCCTGATCATCATCACAGTCAGCTGCTGGATGCACTTGTAAGGACTTAAAGAGCACAATAAGCTGTGTCAAAACAGTGTCAAAGATAAAATTCCCATAGTAACAAAATCTATACTACTGACTTTGGCACATGGTCTCATTTTACCTTTAATTTAGGCAGAGGCATCTTAATTGGATCCTAACATTGTTCCAGGATCTCCATGTCTTGGTTATTCTGAGGAACCCAGAACTAGACACAGCACTCCAGGTGAGGCCTCACCAGGGCTGAGTACAGGGACAGATCACCACCCTTTACCTTCTGGAAATGGTCTTCCTAATGCTCCCCAGGACACCATTTTCATACTTGGCTACAAGGCCACACTGCTGGTTCAGGGATAGCTTCTTGTCAGTTTCATAGGCAAAGGAAGTAGATTTTTTCCTGCTATGATTATCTAGTCTGCCTTTTGGTGCAGAGTTGGAAATACGTGTCAGGATCTATAGCCACCTATCATTTGGACTTCCTATTAAGACTGGTGCCAAAGATGCCAATTAGTGGGGACAGCAAGCAGATATCTAGTAGCCAACAGATAACCTGAGATTATATCTGCTCTGATTGAAAAGGAAAAATAATAATTTAAAAATCTAGGTATAAAAGCTTTCAGGTCCTATCAGCAATTCTTTTTAACAACTTTTCCTTCTGATTTGGGATGTATATAATTCATCAGAGGTATTGAGTGTGTATGGTTAACCTGGAAATGCTGGGCACCTGAATCAGCAAACCAAGTGGCCTGTGTTTACCCTTCTATATGACCTTCTATATCTTGGTTCCTAAGTTAGGCCCTCAAATTTGGGAAGTCTTAGACTGGTTTCTTTATTTTAGGGGAAATAACTCATGTAAATCCACAAAGCACATTCTAGGACATAAATAGCTTGGCCTTGCTGTTGCTAGTACAGACTGAATGTACTGCTCACCTAAACAGCATCATAGGAGATAAAAGTGTTCAGGGGTGTAAAGAGGCAGAAATCTACATCAGTCAGCAGGCTGTCCTTTCCCTTCTTCTTCATTTTTAACAAACCAGATTATTAATAGTATTACTTTCTTTCCTCCTGATTCTGCAAGTTTCTCCTTTTCACTCTGTTCCATTTCCTTCCACCTGCCACGCACCTCTGTGCAGACACTCCACCTCTTTTTATATTTACCCGTCTTATGCAGAGAAGTCTGAATGCTGACTTGGTGCAATATCAAGTTTTTATTTTCACTCTTTCCAATAGCATTCAGTGGATGTCATTCTTCATGCCCCAGGATTCATTTGGCCTTTCAAAGGGGTGCACCTTTACTGAAAGCATTCTGCTCACTGGCTGCATAGCAGGAATGGGAAGGAGCCTATTACAACATCCTTTGACAGAAAAAGGCCTGACTAAATTAATAGCTCCAGCAGACCTGTGGCAGTTCCTGCAGAATTTTCAGCCCCATGGGACAAGGCAGTTCATGTAAAGTTCTACGTGTCTGACATTCTTCTTTTCCTCAGGGATATTCTGGCCAGCACTGATGCTGATGTCTTTGTCCTGTTTGCAAGTGTTGTTAAATTGGATGGTAGTTCTAACTAGCAGTTGAAGCATATGCTCTGCAGCCTTGCAGACATGTAGCACTGTAGAAAGAACAAACCATGTTCTCATTTGGGGACGGCAAAGGACTTGCTCCCTATGTTATAAAACAAGAACTATTGAGAATAAAGGCAACATGAAAACTCTGCTAAAAATGAGTGTGAACGGCATAAAGATGTAGCATTTTGCAATAATCACAAAAACTGTTCACTGTCACACTCAAACTGCTATTGGAGGCTCCTGACGTATGAAAGAGATGAAAGATGCTATTGGAGGCTCCTGACGTATGAAGATTTTCCTTTCAGATAGATCATATATCCCAATTCTAAAGATAAGCGTATTGTCAAGAAGTGGTAGTACTAGGTGTGGACAGAGCATTAAAATATTAGAAGCTGTTTATGGAAAGAGGGGAACTCTTGGTGGTTGACTTTACACTTGGGTAGCTGATTGTCTGAATAGAAAACTAACATTTCTGCAGCACCTAGAGGTTTAAAGCTCCTTGGCAAAAACAGGTTGTCACCTTCTTCCTCCTAACAGCAAACGCAGGGAGTTCAGTACTTAGGTACCACTGTACAGTGCCTCAGATTAACTTTCATGTTTTCTGCTGAAAAAGCACACGGTGCAGCAGCAGGGTAAGACCCTGGCTGTGGCCAGGGATCCTTGGTCACAATGGCCATGGTCTATTCTTCACAAGCCAAGAAGTAAAGAGCTGAGTGCGTGCCATTCATGGATCATGCAGCCAGCTGGGACCAGTATTCCCCATGTCTCCTCTGTGGTTGTTCCGGATGTAGCAAGGGCAGAGCTTCAGCATCTGTGACATGTGTTAATGTTGTTGTGGGAATGAGTGAGCAGTTGTTTGGGGCTTGGTAGCTGTGGTTAACCCATGACACTTGTATACAAAATTTTGTTAAATATTGTAACAGAGAATACTAATTTTAATTTTGAAAACAACAATAATGCTTGAAGGAGAGACTTGCACAATTTTTTGGCACTTAGTTTCAGTTCACAGAAAGAATAAAGGCATAAAGAAGAAAAATACACTACAAAATACAACAGCTGAGAGACTTCAGGGGTGTAAGAACACCAGATAGGCATTACAGGCACTGGTGAGGAAAGAATACCATTGAAACACAAGAAATCAGATTTTAGAACTGCACTGGAATAGGATGGAATTGATACAGCTGTCACAAGTCAGCATATATTTTTTTTTTCTTCCCTTCACTTACTGAACTCTGTTTATCTTGAGTCAAGAGTTTTTCTCTCTTTTTGCCTTCTGAACTTCTGCCTCTGTCCTGCTGGTTTTAGTTGACTGTTAGGTGCAGTATCTGTCTGGGGTCAACTTACCAAAGGAGTAAAGTCTGAACTTCTGACATGAGATGTTATTAATCCCTGTAATACTTACAGAACTTGAAATTACTGAAATACCTAATCCTGTGTGTAAGCTATTGGTTATAAGCTTCACACTAAAGGAGAGAAGGGTTCTCAGAAAGAAACCCGAGTATTGCAAGGAACTTGCACTTATTGCGATCCTAAACCCAGGAAAATGCAAAAGTGAAAATAAAGTACACAGACATTGGTAATAAATAAACAAACTATATTGGCTCCAGACAGATTGCAGTACTATAAGATGTGTTTCTAGTACTACAAGCAGTGGCCTAAGGGTATGACCCTGCTCTCAGACTAAGTGATGGGTAGTGGGACAGGTCTATATTGCTGGAAGTTGTGGACAGTGATCCTCATGTAACCTTTGGGCCAGGAAGTTCCGATGGCTTCTGCTAGAATGTGTGGCAGGAGAGAATCAATGCGTGTCCTCTTATCTTGAGTCATCCTGTTAGAAAATTACTATATGTCTAAAAGGATGTGTGCATTGACTTGGAATGGTCAATTGTCCTTACACTTAGTATAGACCCATGTGTTCAATAATACAAAGAAAGTGAGTACCAGAAAGGAATAAATAGAGCTTCTGGTAAGTAAGAAACAGTGTCATGACCACAATACAGAGGCTGAGAGATCTGCAGTGGTCAGGAGAGAGAGAAGTAAGTTAAAAAAGGATAATATTATACATTGTTCACATACTATCTCTAGAAAATGGGGTGGCATGAACAGATCTTAATGATTTGAAATGGCTGATGGATAGCTGCAGAGCTCATACTGTCTCTGGATATTTTGGAAGAGCTGACAACTGATAGGACTTTTTCCACTCTTGCCCTGTGGGACTAGGTTTTTGGCATGGATATATTACTTAGAGAGCTAAATGTAACCATATTTTACTTCCCAGGTAAAGATTAGAAAAGAAGAGCTGTGAACAATGATTACTTAATCTTAAATTAAATGGAAAGACAGACACTAGGCTGAAGTTTTTTAATTTCAAAGGAAAACTGAGGAAACTTAGAACATTCAGAGGTAGAAATGCAAATGTTTTGTGGAATTTTTATGGAATCTAATTTTTACAGAAGAAAAGAGTTCTAAGGCTACATAAGAGGCCACCACAGAAAGGATATCAAGATAAGCAGATTACCTAAAAGGAATGCATTAATGGACTAGACAATAAGAAAACACATGTCAGAACGTACGGCAGTGGAGTGAGAATTTCATAATCCATCTCTGTTTAAACCGCGTGCTGTAAGCTACCCAGAGACCTAGGGAAGAAAATCTGCCCAAATTTTCTTAAATATTGACCAATGAGTCACAGTTTCTTTTTATTCATGATCATCTACCATTCAAAGCCTTTCATATTATTCATATTATTTTCACCTTTCTTTTCTTTTATTTCAGATTGATTTTTTGGTGGTGGTGGTGTTGTTGTTGTTGTTGGGTGCACAATTTTTGTTGTATTCCTCTTTGTTTTTCCTATGTGGCACTTCACCAAGAAGGAAAGAGTCTCTCTATAAGAGCTCCAGAAATAAGTATTGCAAAGACAAGCTGTGCAATGCATCAAGATACATTTCCCGGAACTATATCACATTTGGACATTTGGTGTATTCGTATACAGATAATTTTTGCTAAGACAATAGCATAACTGACACAACAACAATCCACCCCACATTGTTTACATGATTTTGGAGAACTAACCCATTTTCAAAGGAAAAAATATTTTGTTGTCTATTAATGTCAGATTTTGGGCATAATTTCTTGTGTTTCAACCTTAACATGAAGTAGCGCAGAAGATATGGATTAAACTATGCATATTATTACACTACAGATATCACCCCTTTACACCCAACAAAGGATAAAAATATAGTGATATCTATATTTTGGAGGTACCCTGGTTCTGGCCAGGAGAGAGTTAACTTTCTGCAGTAGCATGGCTAAGTTGGCATGGCTAGGAGATTATTCTATACCACAGCAGATCATTGCCAGCGTGGGGAGTAAGGAACTCTCCCAGGCATCTGAGAAGGAGGGTGGGCGGCGTTAGCTGTTGGGCAAACGTGAAGGAAGGGGAAAAGCCAATGTTCACTGTTGCCCTAGGTCCCTGGTGAGCATTTTTGCATGTAAATCATGCTCTCTTTTGTACACTTTTGTTACTAACATTATTGCTGTTACTATTCATTTTCTTATCTCATTGCTGTTTCCAGTAAATTGTTCTTATCTCAACCCATCATCTTCACATTTTGTGCGTCCAATTCTCAACTCCATCCTGCTTCAGTGAGAAGGGGACAGGAAGGGGAAGCAAGACAGAGGCATCTGGTTTGGGAGAGTCTTGGTGGAGGCACTGGATTGGAGAGTATCATTTCTAAACTATGACAGGATGTCGTTAGCACAGTTTTTATAAAGGCTATTTCCTTCAACAAGTAACTGATACAATTAGCAGTAAACTAAAGGGAAAATTGAGCTCTGAACCACTGGAACTATACAAATGTTGTGAAAGGCCTTATCTGACATATAGGGAACGCCTGTATGTCTGCAAAGCCTGTATATTTAAAGATCAATGTTCAAAGCAAAGATGTTATGTTGTCTGTGTCCCTCCGAGAAGGACTCAAGGGCAGAAATGGGACTGCATTTGATTGGCACTATAAAAAATCCATCTCAATGGTGCAGAAAGCTACAGGGCATGGACATAGATTGCAACTGATATAGCAGCCGAATACCAGATCTCTGGTATATAAGATAACAAAATCAGTTTTGTTATGCCTCAAATGCAGCTACTGGAATCATATGAAGTAACTAATCAGAATGATAGAGATGTAATTAGACATAAATTGATTGTGGCAAATCTTTCTGCAGATAAATAAAATGGGAAAGGTAAAAAAGTAAGCCTCCCCTTATAAGCTTCTCTTCATCTTCCAAGTAGTCAAGGGAAAAAACTCCTAAGAGTAACAGTTCCTGTGGATGTTTCTTGGGATGAAAGGCTCTTCAAAAACCAAAGGCAGGAGGTAGAACAATGTTGTGCATCATGATCATGAGTGATGCAGATTTCAGACTGATTGTCAGTCTTCTGCAAACTAAGAGACTAACTTATGCAAAGAGGCTGGCATGACATGGGGAGCATTTGAAAGGCCAAGACAGACAAGTCCACTCTGTAGGTTTGGCAGGTTTGAAAGCTGTGCTCATGGTAGGGAGTTTCAGATCTTCAGAACTGCCAACTGAAGTTAGCCTTTGATTGCTACTGTAATGAAAGGTTGCAGCAACACTGGAGCTGATTTTGAAAGGATCTGTATTTTTGATGGAGCTGTAAGAAGTGTACAATGCTATGAACAGTTGCTGCCTGTAGAGATGAGGTTGCTAAAATGGCTGCAGTGCAAACCCAGGACAGCGCAATAGGCACACTAGCCGTACTCTGGCACTCACCCTCAGTCTTACATTCATGGCAGTAAACAACAACAGCAATAATACACAGCTGAAGAACCATGCAATATTGTGGGATTTTTTAATTGAAGCACTGGACATTTTCTGGTTTTCTGTGTAAATTTGGAACTTCATTTTGGTTAGGGAAGGCCAGTACCTACCTTGTTCCAGAAATACTATCATTTCAGCTCCTGAATAATTTTAGGCACAGGAGTTTCAAAACTCAGTGTGGATGTCACCCTCTGAATCCAGAGCTCCTGCTGTGCTTTTGAGCTCTGCTCACTCTAATAAAATCTCAAGACCTGTCTCTACTACAGCAAGTCATGGAGAAGTTTTTTTACAGCCTTCAACTCTGCTCTAGTTCAGCTGCTCTGACAGGCAAGGCAACAGACATGTATCTCTCCAGTTCCATGAAATGCAGTGGAACTGCTGCAACAGCTTTTCAAGTTTTGATATTGCCAGGGTGCTTTGAAGTCCCTGGGGCATTTTAACCAATACTTGGTGGCCAGTATGCACTTGGATAGTATCTCAGGGGCGACTGCTTTTCAGCATTTTAAGTTGGCTCTTGATGGGTGCTTTTAAGTAGTATTTGAGCTTTATTGTGGTGATGGTCCTCTGACATCTGCTGCCCTTAGAAACGTCTTCTACTCTGTCCCACTGTTTCTATTAAGTGGTCCTTTGGCTTTGTAAAACTTTTTAAACCTGAGCCTCAGTGTGCAATGCCTACATAGAAGGTTCATGAGCCCCATGCTGTACTGTCATGCAGTATTTTTAGAAGTATCTTTTCTTTCATTATTAATAATTACTACTTGTGAAGCTCTTGGAGACTTGAAGTGAAAATGTCCTGAATGAAATATCACCACTAGATGATTGTAGGGGAAGGTATTTCTATGAATATGCATTTAGCCTTTAGGCAAATTTGATTTATCAGTGTTCTTCCTATTTCATGCTTGTTATCCATTAAAATATGAAATGAGTAAATGACATGCATGACAACAGATTCATACAGAACCATCTTCTTGGAAAGCAAATATTTGGTTCTTGCAAATCAGCATTCATATCAGAAAGGAGGAGAGAAACCTGGATAACTTATACATCTAGCACGTATGACCTAAATTTCAAATGGTCTTATGTATGTAATAAACTTAAATTTCTCTTGATCATTAGAGAGCTCAGAACAGCCAAAAGATCTATATAAAGAAATTAAATACAGTTTATTTATAGGCTAGGACTAGCTTAATAATGCTTCCATTTAGAAACAAACTATTATAAATGTACACTGTAAAAACTGCAAGCAAATTGATTATTATAGAACTAGGAGTTAAATAGGGTCAAATACAAAACCCCAGTATGTGCTTTCTGCTATTTTCCTAGGTTTTTTAAAAGATAAACAAGTAGGAAAATATCCCCTTTAAGCTGAGCTTATGTTATTTTTAAGAGTGCAGAGCAATTTGGCAAAAGGCTGCAAAACTTCACTATTAAGACTTCCAGCATGGCTGACATCAACACTTTGCAAATGCTGCTCCTTTTAGCTTTTATTTCATGCTTATGGTTTTTCCTCATTCATCCTTCTGTCACAGTGAGGCTGAGCATAAGACTTGCTGTACAGCAATGACATAAGAGCAGGGAAAGGCAGAACTCTCCCTCATGTAGGGCAGGGTTGGGAAGGCACCTCCTAGATGAGACAGCAGCTTGCAGAACAGGGAAGCCTTCCTGATGAAGCTGGATATAATTTGGAATGGCAGCTGCACTGCCTCTGTCATTGACTTCTTATTTCCTCTACACTGGCTGACCCAGCCCGGATCTTCGGTAGCTGCCAGCCTTTTATGGATACTCAGCTCATCTTGTGCGGTCCTATCTGCAGCACATCTGATGACGCCTAAACATAACTGAAAATTAAGCGATGGAGAGTTGTTTTTTCCATACACAGTGATTAGCACAATGCAAAACTCTCACAAAATAAGGTCTCAGATATCCACAATTAGTTTACTTTAAATTAGTGAAATATTTTGACCTTAATATGCCCCTTTGTGTTTTCTGCCTGTAAAATGAAGGAAGCAATATCACTTACTCTAGGTACTTTATGAAATGGTAAAATGACATACAAAGATCATCCCAGAAAACATGTGGTTGCTATTTTTAATACAATTGGGTCCTAAGAAGTAGATTCTTATGACAACTGGTAATGGAGAGTAAAATCTACTAGTATTGTCTGTTGGGAACACTGAATGATACAGGAATCTTACAGAAGAAAATTCTATGATTATATAATAATAGTAATAATAGTAGTAGTAATAATAATAATAGACAATATTTTCATAATAACCTCAACTTATAAAATGCATTGTTATCAATGTTGAAGACTTTAGAAATAATTCTTTGATCTATATGAATACACTGAGTGTTGAAATAAATCTACTTTTGTTCATTGGAGGTACGTATTTTGTTACTCTTCTTGAGCTCTACTCAGATGGCACAACATTAACTTCAAAATATTTTTTATCAGTGGAAGAATTCTTCAACTAGAACAGTCAGAATCACCAGAACTACATATATCTGCTAGTGAAATAAGACAAACCCATGATAATTGTACTGCTTTTAATAAATATAGAATATTTTATAATTCATAATAACATTATAGCTATTGTTTCTAGTATGCTGATGTATCCAGTTATGGAAGCATGTATTTAAGCTGATGGTTCGATGGCATCAGTATTGTGACAAACCTTCAGCAGATACTAAATGGCTAAAGCTATTGGAAGAGTAAAATCCATGTGCAATACTTAATTGCTTCCTGCCACATGAATCAAAGCTAATGTCTTCACTTCATTGAAAATATTTTTATTGTGAGAAAATATCAACTTCTATTTGATTCTCTTCCTCTAGCTAGAGCAAATATTAGATATCAATTTTGACTCACATCTCAAGCTATCTGTTAAAATCTTACTTATATACTTAAGTTTATTTGAAGAATATAATATCTGAATTAAAAATAAGGCTCTTTGAGTTAATGATCTACAAGTCCTCTGAAATCCTGTTAGTTTTGGGATTATCCTTTTAGACAAAAATAAAACCCTGTTGTTTGCTAGATATTCCTACTGCCAAATAAGAAAAAAATATAATTGTCAGCATTTATTTTCAGGCATGTAATCAGTTTTACCCAGAGTTAGAAAAAATCAATGTAATGGCTTTCTATAGGTACACTGTAGACAATATTAGTATGTGGTTAACTTTGCAAGACTCCTAAGACTCCTAACAAGACTCCTAAAATACTCAAAATCAAACATGTTTATTTTGAAAGGCCACCAAACCCCAAGCTGCTTCTTTACCATTTCTCTAATTATAAGTACAGGCTGTTACTTCAGCCTCGATGGGGTTGGGTTCAAAATCTGAAGTAACAGAAACACAGAATGTTAAGGAGTTGGAATGGACCTTAAAGATCATTTAGTTCCAGCACCCCCTGCCTTGGGGAGGGACACCTCCCACTAGACCAGGTTGCTCAAAGCTCCATCCAACCTGGCTTTGAACACTCCCAGGGCTGGGGCATCCACAACCTCCCTGGGCAACCCATACCACTGTCTCACCACCCTCACAGTAAAAAATTTCTTCCTAATACCTAACCTAAATTTCTCCTCTTGCAGTTTGTACCCGTTACTCCTAGTTCTAGTACTGCAGTTCCTGGTGAAGAGCCCCTCTCTGGCTTCTGTGTAGGCCCCTTCAGATACTGGAAGGCTGTTGTGAGGTCTCCATGCAGCCTTCTCTTCTCCAGGCTGAACAGACCCAACTTTCTCAGTTTGTCTTCAAAGCGAAGGTGTCTGAGTCCTCTTATCCGCTTCATGGCCTGCCCTGGACTCACTCTGACAGTTCCTTGTCATTCTTATGTTGGGGGCTCCAGAGCTGGGTGCAGCACTCCAGCTGGGGTCTCATCAGAGCAGAGGGGCAGAATCCCCTCCTTTGCCCTGCTGGCCACGCTGCTTTTGATGCAGCCCAGGGCACAATTGGCTTTCTGGGCTGTGAGCACACACTGCTGGCTAATGTTGAATTTTCCATGAACCATCATCGCCAAGTCTTTCACCGCAGGGCTGCTCTCAATCACTTCTCTGCCCAAGCTGTTGGTATGTCTGGGGTTGCCATGACCCAGGTGTAGGACTGTGCACGTCGCTTTGTTGACTTCCGTGAGGTTTGCACTGGCCCAGCTCTCAAGCCCATCCAGGATCCTCTGCATGCCATCCCTTCCCTCCAGGGTGTCAACTGCCTCACAAAATCTGGTGTCATAAGCAAACTTGCTGAGCCAATATATGACATCTAGATATTCAGAATTGCTTTCAGCTGGTCATAAATTTATTCTAATATTGCATTTCCTGTTATAATTCAAACTGCCAAATCCTTAAAACAATATTATTTTTATGAGGCAGATTTGTTAACATGAACATCTCTAGACAAATATTAAGCCCTGGAAATAAATCTTCAACTAACTGACAAATGAGTCTCATTCTATATTCTCTCTTTAGTGGCTGATTATTTTCCTGCACATAATAAAGAAGCCATTAATGTATAATGAAAGAGACAGCTTCATTATTTTCTCTTTGAAAATTTTTCTCTTTGAATAATACATACTTAACCATATGGGGCCTTTTGTACATGAGGACTTTTTCTTGCTAACAAGTTCGGTGCCAGTGGTATGATTACTTAGCCATCATATCACTTACAGTTGAGAAATACCCTCTTGGATAGCAATAAGAAGGTCAAAGTCAAAGTGGCTTTTTTGTCTCCTTCAAAACCAGACATCCCATGAAAACTCTGCTCCTGGCAGCAAGTGTCTATATTGGCTGTGTGTGTTATTAACAAGGCTCTTTTGTTTGTGGCATGAAGAAAATTGACTGCTATAATAAAGCAATGTAGTCTTACTCAAAATGATGCTCAGCTAGGGCCAGAACCCTCGCCAGGTAACAGCTGAAAAATACACATCTTCACATATATCTTAGCTGGCAAGTGCATCTGGAAGGAAGCACACTGCTTCTCTGAATTGCTTGTAAACATGCCAGCTGCTGCACTCAAAGCTACAGCTGATGCTGAGTCAAAGACAGGAATGAAAAAGCAACACTTTTGCAAATCTCTTTTTGCTGACCGTCTCTTCTCATGAGAAAAACATGACTCCTACCATTTTTCATTGTATCATGCAGCTAAGTTCCACTACTGTAGTGACATGTCTGTCACATCTCACGTCCTCTGTGTGATCATGGAGGTTACCTTGCGGTGTGTACCCTCTCTCTCAAGCAGGGGGGTGCTTGTCCCAACAGCAGAGACTCTGGTTTGCACTGGTGGAGCATGGCACATTTCCTCTCTAGCTTGCTCAAGTCTTTTCAATCTGTCATGTATTGAGAGCACCATCAATCAGAAAACCACTGTGTGTGTCTATGTTTTGGAAATCTGTTCCTTAGGCTGCTGATCACATATTTCTTACCAAACTCAAAGCCTTGCAAAATCAAAATGAAAAACAAGGAAATAGTCCTTTCTCTTCTTCAGGAGAAAGCTGTCTTACATGGAGGTATTCAGTTTATCCAACTATTAATCCTTTTCCCTCCATACTGTTTCTTTAGCCATCCTTTTTTGGAGCAGCAAGTTGTCATTTACTATTTTCCTGTTTCTGGCCGGTTCAGGGTTAATTTTTTGTGGTAGCTGGAAGGGGACATGCCTAGCCATGGAGGTTATTCTCTACCACCTCATGTCATTGCTGGGGCTGGGGTAAAGGGACTCTCTTTCAGGGAGAAGGGCCTCCTGGTTGAGAAAACGTCGCATAGGAAGCCGTCCAGTATTGTCTACTATTGCCTATTTTCTGTGTGAATCGCCTCTTTTCTTATATCTTCTGTCATTAGTATTGTTACTGTTACTGTTTGTTTTCTTATCTAATTGCTGTTTCCAATAAAGTGTTTTATCTCAACCCGTGATCCCTCTTTAGCGCCCTCAGTTCTCCTCTCCAGCCTGCTGCACTGGGGAAGGAAAGGGAAAATCGGGGGAGTGAGAGAGAGTGGCCATGTCGTTTGAAGGGTCCTGGAAGGGGCATTGAATTTGGGAATATTGTTCCCTAGACAGTGACAAATATACACGTGAACACTAATGATAATGTATGGTCTTTACAAAAAATTTAGCCAAAGGAGTGTTCAATTTAAAATCTACAATTGCCCCACGCAGGCTCACTTTCTGACCTCTGTGTTCTGTCTTTTTGCTCTTGAAACCTTACATATACTGTACATTTAACAAGATGTTTTACTGCTCAATATAGTCTATATTTAATCTAGTTTTTTTATATTTTTCATTTTATTTTCATTTGAGGTGCATCAAGGCCAAGTGCTGGGTCCTGTACTTTAGTCACAGCAACCTCAGGCAGCGTAAAGGCTTGGGAAAGAGTGATCAGATAATGGCCCAGTAGAAAATGATCTGGTGATGGTGACAGTAGCTGAACATGAGCCAGTGTGTGCCCAGTGTTGGGGGTTGACCTTGGCCAGATGCCAGGTACCCACAAAAGCCACTCACTCAGTCCCCTCTGCAACTGGAGAGTGCAGAGAAAACAGGCAGCAGTCCTCCCACTGCTGCAGTGTGAGTCACTCTTCCATGGGGTGCAGTCCTTCGAGGACAGGCTGCTCCAGCACGGGAGCCTCGCTCCACAGGTCTCCCACAGGATGACAACCTCCTCTCAGGCATCCACCTGCTCCAGCGTGGGACTCCTCCACAGGCTGCAAGTGGATCTTTGCAGATGGAGCTGTGCTCCATGGGCTGCAAAGGCACAGCTGCTGCACCATGGTCTTCACCACAGGCTGCAGAGGAATCCTGGCTCCAGTGCCTGGAGCACCTCCTCCCCCTCCCTCTCCACAGACCTTGGTGTCTGCAGAGTTGTTCTTCTCACGTGTTCTCACTCTACTCTTCTTTGGCTGGAATTAAAACTACAGTACAACCTTTGTTTTGATTTCTTCTTAAATCTGTTATCAAAGAGGCATTACCACCCTCTCTAATTGGCCCCGCCTTGGCCAGCAGAATATCCATCTTTGAAACCACTAAGGATTGGCTTTTCCTGACATGGTGGAAGCTTCCAGTGGCTTCTCACAGAAGCCACCTCTGTGGCCTCACTGCTACCAAAAACCAGTACAGCCCAGGTAGCCAAGAAAGCCAACGGCATTCTGGCTTGGATCAGCAATGGTGTGGCCAGCAGGACTGTTGGGGTGTGCTCTTACAGGGCATCCTCCTGGTCACCCCAGAGACCCCCTCTTGTCAATCGGGANAATATCCAGCTTTGAACCCACTAAGGATTGGCTTTTCCTGACATGGTGGAAGCTTCCAGTGGCTTCTCACAGAAGCCACCTCTGTGGCCTCACTGCTACCAAAAACCAGTACAGCCCAGGTAGCCAAGAAAGCCAACGGCATTCTGGCTTGGATCAGCAATGGTGTGGCCAGCAGGACTGTTGGGGTGTGCTCTTACAGGGCATCCTCCTGGTCACCCCAGAGACCGCCTCTTGTCAATCGGGACAGGGCTCTCCCCTGGATTGATGAATCAGAATCGGAGGGTGG
>VZTE01001815.1:73803-97654 GCA_013397775.1 Eulacestoma nigropectus
GGCGTGAGCCCTCTCCGGGGGTTATCTCTTCCGCCCGGATCCGGCTAATAAAACCTGCTGTGGTCCAAGGAAGGATACCCCTCCTCGTTCGTTCTTCGTCTCCGGGGACTTTGGGCTTTCACCACCTCCTCCTCTGCCCTGAGGAGAGCGTGCAGCTACCCGCTTGTGTGAAGCCCCAGCAGCGGCGGCTGCGGAACCGAAAGGGCGGAACTCGTGGCTGCAGGCTGAATCCTGGGTCGACTGCCTAGCCCTGACAAAGGGGGTCTGCGGGCAGCTAGCCCCAGTCGTGGATCCACAGGACCAGGACAGTGACTGTGCCTCTGTACTTGGCATTGGTGAGGCCACACCTTGAATGCTGTGTCCAGTTCTGGACCCCTCACTGAAAGAAAGACATTGAGGTGCTGCAGCAGGTCAAGAGAACAAAGCTGGGGAAGGGTCTGGAGCACAAAACATGTGCTTGCTATGAGGAGAAGTTGAGGGAGCTGGGGGTGTTTATCCTGGAGAAAAGGAGGCTCATAAGGGAGCTTATCACTCCCTACAACTGCCTGAAAGGAGGCTGTAGCCTGATGGGGGTCAGTCTCTTCTCCCAGGCAACCAGTGAGAGAATGAGAGGACATGGTCTCAAAGCTGTGTCAGGGGAGGTTTAGGCTGGGCATCAGGAAAAATTTCTTTATGTGAAGGGTTGTCAAGCATTGGAATGGGCTTCCCAGGGAGGGTGTGGAGTCACCATCCCTGGAGGTGTTCAAGAAATTACTGGATGTGGAACATACTGCCATGGTCTAATTGGCAGGGTGATGATTGGTCAAAGGTTGTTCTCATCATCTTGGAGGTTTTTTCCAACCTAAATGATTCTGTGATTCTGTTTATAGCATCTTTTTCAGGTATCTTTTATCTCTTGAGTTGGGGCAGTGGAGTCTAATACTATTCAGTGTAAGTTATGAATACTCATATGAAACAAATTTATTTTATTCTACAACATACCAACTAGCAACAAATTGCTGAGATTGCATGTGGCAGGTGGAAGTGATTTTATTCATAAATCAAAACAGTTTTATCAGAAAGCATTGGTTCACCAGGTTGAGTTTTTCTCTAAAGCATCAGGTTTTGTAAATTTTTCATTCTGCAAAAATCCCTTTAGGAAAGATTAATTGTTATTTTTTCTTACAATACCTTTAAAACTTTTTTTTTTACAATATAGCAGGATTCTCTTCTTCTGTCTTCTACAGAGATGAGCAAACAGCATAAGTACATAAATATCACTTCTTGGGAAAGCAAGCTTCAAAAAGAGTCAGTGTTCTAGTTTTTAATTGACATTGTTCTGAAATTTAAACATCACGTCATATGTCATTTCCACAAATTTTCTGAAAATAGAAAGCTTCAAACATTTCTATTTTTTTTTTTGAGATAACTTGCTAGAGCATTTTTAAGGTTGTGATTGTCCTCATGTAATTCTGAAAGATAATGAAATTGTAAGTCTCAAACAATCTTGGACTGGTACAGTTTTTTCTTAAGCTACCTGTAGGAGAAACCACCAAGAATTTCTGTTCTGTGCTAATTCTTATACTGGCTTTGATACCAGCTTTTTTAATCATTTCTGTTCTCAGATTATATGATTTGAAACTGTATATTGTAAAAGAATTTGTTCACTTAACAGTTTTCTTCTTGTTGTTTAATTGACTGTTATAAATTTAGATCTGGATGCGTGGTAATGGAGTTTGCCTCATTCTACCCAAATACAAATGACTGTTCATCAAACACCAGTGTCAGAGTTCACAGGACAGAACTTCCCTCCAAATGACATATTGGACTGATCCTTTTTTTGATGAGGAACATTCAGTTGTTTGTTGCTATTATGCTGTGGAAGATTACAGCTTTCCCTTTTTGTTTCAGGTATTGCTGTGGTATCATGATTTTGTCATTTTAAGGCCCTGAGACCCTGAGGTCATCAAGCTGACCAGAATTCAAACAGAATGCCTATGGCTTTTGGTCTATCTGTAATTACTTTAATTAGCAATTCTAAATTATAATTTTTGCTGATTTTTATCCTTTGAGTATTGCTGCTTTCTTTCTAGAACGCAATTAGATTATGTGTTGAGACTCTCTTTGCCTTGTTATTTTTGCCAAGGTATCGTTCCCTCAGTCCTAGGAGGCATGTCCTACTGGATTGTTATTAGTATGTTTGGGTTTTTTCAGTAGTCACATTTAGTGGACTTGATTTTAAAATAGACCAGGTTGCTAGTTAGTTTGGTAATCTTTACAGCAGCCAATTTCTGAGTGAAAAAAAACCCCAATCTTAAGGTTATCCAGCAAATTTATAATCTTGTTTCACTGTAATGAGCACTGATGTATACTAGTTTTAATGACGCTTCTCCCAACCTTGCAATTGCATGATCTCTTTTCTCCTATTACTAAGCATCCCATAACGAAGATAGTTGTTATTACTCATTCCAAGCAGCAGTGAGAAATAATTTCCAAAATACTTTATACAGTTTAACCATTTGCAGCAGAAGGGAACGAGGGAGGTAGTGTTCATAAAAGCTGCTTCAAGGTGTGCTGGTTTTGGCTAGGGTAGAGTTAACATTCTTCCCAGTGGCTGGTATGGGGCTGTGTTTGGGATTTGTGTTGAACACAGGGTTGATAATAGAGAGGTTTGTTTTTTTTTTTTATTGCTGAGCAGGTTTTACACAGAGCCAAGGCCTTTTCTGCTTTTCCTACTGTCATGCTGGCAGGGGAGATGGGAGTGCATGGGAGGTTGGGAGGAAACAAAGCCAGGACAGGTGACCCCAACTGACCAAAGGGATATTCCGGACCCTGTGACATCATGCTCAGTGTATGAAGTGGGGAGAAGAAAGGGGGAAGGGGGGGAGCGATTTGGAGTGATGGAATCCTTGTTTTGCTTTGTTTACGTGTGTGTCTTTTGCTTTCCCTGTCAAACTGTGTGTATCTCAACCTGCAAGTTTTCCAGCTTTTACCCTTCTGATTCTCTCTGAGATCCTGTTGATGGGGCAGTGAGCGAGCGGCTGTGGGGGACTTGGTTGCTGGCTGGACTTGAACATAACACAAGGTAATAAGGTGTGGAGGGCTGTGAGCCCTCAAGGTAGGAGCCTTTTGCACTCCCCTGGAGGAGTCAGAGATAAGCAACCTTCCTCAGGGTCATGGTGACCTCCCAACATGCCTTGTTTCTTTGTGGTAATAGCCTGTACCCTGTTGGCTAATGGGTTTCCACCCCACCCCCTGTTTTTTCCCATATAAACCCCTGCTTATACCCCTGACCACAGGGAGTTCTCGTCCCTGGCCTCCCCTTTCCGGGGTGGCTGGACAATAAAGGCTACTCCTGTGGAACTGCCATACGAGGCTCCTGTCTCTCTGTCCCCGAGTTTGCCTTGGGTGATTTCACAAAGAGCTGAATCACAAGAGCTGGAATCACTTGTAGCTGAGAGATTGCTACACTTGCTGAAATCACCTGTTGCCCAGGGAGGCCTGCCAGTGCCCCTGGAAGGGCTGTTCCCTGCGGGACGCTCTCTCTAGGAAGGTCGCGGCGTACCGGTGCTGACCAGGACCCTCGGCGTCATTAAGGTAACATTCAGAGATGTGTATGTACAGTGCAATCACAAATTGTCATTAAAATGCTCTGAAAGTGGCAGTAATTTGAGCTGTCTTGGATCTACGAGAATTTTGGCAGCTCAGAACTTGTGATGGTTTCATCAGATTTCAGCAGCTGAGGGGATTTTACCAGATTGGTCTCAAATCAGTGGCAAGCATTTATGTCTGTGTTGTAAAGAAGAACTTGCAAGGAACTGAGCCACAATGATGCTCAATATTACTGTTGTTTCCTCTTTCTATTTTAAATAGAAACCCCACTGGCAAGAGTTATTTGAGCACAGACAGCACCCACCCTATGCTTTAAAAAGCTAAATGGAAGATGCTACTACTAAAGATCCCAGAAACTGACAGTATGTGTAGGGATGGCTGTGCCCTGGAGAAGCCCTAGTGATAAATTACTCCCTGAAATATATCTCATGCATTTTGAAAGCACTTTGGGATCCTTCATGATCAGTGTTATTTAATAAGGGTGAATATACCTCTGAGGTTTATGTCAGAATTCCTGGCAGTGCTCCAGCTTACAATGCTGCTGGCAGACATCACCTCAGTGCCCTTCTGCTGACAACAGGAAAATCCAGCCACTAAAAGCCTGTCAGTCTCAAAATGCTTTCTGTTAATTTATGTTCCTTACAGTAGCTAGGTAGAGGAGGAAAGTTAATGGCCAAGTCTCTTCCACACAGATATGATGACTGCAGAGTCGACTTCTTTTTACCTGCCTCAGACAGAGCTTCTGCATCAACTGAGGCAAAGGGCAGAAAGATAGTCTGGTTCTCACACCACTGAGGGCCAATAGAATAAATAAACCAAGTTGATAAGAGGACTGGAGCACCTTCCATATGAAGACAGGCTGAGAAGGTTGGGGCTGTTCAGCCTGGAGAAGAGAAGGTTGTGCGGGGATCTCATAGCAACTTTCCAGTATCTGAAAGGGCCTACAGGGAACCCAGAAAGGGACTGTTCATCAGGAACTGCAGTGATAGGACAAGGAGTAATGGGTACAAATTGAAAGAGGGGAAATTTAAGTTAGGTATCAGGAAGAAATTTTTTACTATGAGGGTGGTGAGACACTAACACGGGTTGCCCAGGGCAGTTGTGGGTGCCCCAGCCCTGGGAGTGTTCAAAGCCAGGTTGGATGGGGCTTTGAGCATCCTGGTCTAGTGGAAGGTGCGTGTGCCCATGGCAGGGTGCGGTGGGGCTAGACGATCTTCAAGGTCCTTTCAAACCCCTTAACATTTTATGATTCTATGACTCTATTACTCTCTTTGTCTTGTCCAGAAGAAAATTGGCATCCCTCCTTTTAGACCAAGTAGTACATCTCATGTTCTATACTTGATATGGAAGTAATTGCAGTGTCTTTTAGCTGGGAAAACTGAGAAAGCAATCATGGCTTGCTATTAAAACTGGTGTGAAAATGGTCCTGGGGATTTGCTTCTTAGGAAACCTGACTAGAGTTTTTTGGCCTTAGTCACATAAACTGGCAGCAAGAGCCTTGGTGTTTTCAAGGGCTCTGGAAGCAGTGTAATCAATTGATTTGGGCTGACAAAACCATATAAACTGAAGAGGATTTATCTGAAAAACCTGTGTAATTATGTTGTGCTTCAGGCATCAAATTGAACGTAGCAATATCCAGGACTGCAAATGAAATGAATGCTCTTTTAATTTTGTATGTTTCTTTCTAATGTTACTGCACTACAATTATTAAAAATTCTAAAATTCTTAAAAAGAACATTGTACATCGATTTCTTAAAAAAAACCCAACAACAACAACAAAACCAACAAAAGTGCTAGAAGTAGTTACCATATAAGAATAGCCACGGCTGTTGTGGGGTTAAACTTCTAGGCTAGTTTTCTTTTTAAATTAATTGCATAAATTTGCCAGTCCAATGAGCTAATCCATATGAGAGCCACTGAGTTCAGGACTGATTGCCCTAACCCCAACACACTTGAGGACCACCTCATGCGGAACAGGGAACAGAAGACTTATTACAACAAAAAGCGGGAATGAACGAGCTAACCTCCAACGGCACTGAAAAAGATGTGCTCTCAGTGTCTTGGAGTGATTTACAATGATGGTCTATTCCCTGATCCTCTGCTCTATGCCCCAAATAGCTGCTGTATCTTTCAGGTGTGTGGCCAGCGAGGGGGGAGCTTTGGGCTCTACGGTGGGCTTTTTTCAAAGCCTCAATCCCCAGGCATCCGGGGTGTGGTGCAGTTTGGTTTTGCTTAGCTAGTTTGGTTTTGTTGGCCTAGGCAAGTTTTTCCCTTCCCTGGCCTTGGAAAAGTTGCAGCAGCAATCCTTCAGCAGCTTTTTGAGGTGAACTGGACAGCTGGTTAGTCTGACACCACAGAAACAGGACCAGTGGGAGAGGGGCCGCTCCGTTCTGGCCCCAAACCTTGGGAAGCTGAACTGGGGAGAGAAAGCACACCAGGATGCTCCAGCCCAGTTACTTCCTCTGCTGTGGAGAGGAGGTTGATGCTAGAGAGTCACCAGGTTTTCATCTGCTGCCTGAACTGCTGGGTGAAGCTCCTGTTTGGGGTTTTTACCTGAGAGAGATGCTGGCGCCATCTGGTACTTTGTGTCGGATGTGAGCAGGTATTTTCCCTGGCATTTTGGGTTTTTGTTCCAGTGTGTGTGTGGTGGTGGGGGAGTAAGGTCTGACAGTTTAATATCTAGCAGTTATTTACTTTTTTTCCCTTGCCTTGTGGACATTCTGTTGGTTAATAAACTGTTGGGTTTTTTTCTCACTTTCATCCATTAGTATTCATTTCCTATTGTTGGAAGCCTTTTAGAGGAGATTGATGCCTTGAGTGGCTACCTGGAAACAGAGACTAGACCGGAATAAGGGAATAAAGGTAGATATTAATTTGAAAGGCCTTCAAAGGTACATCCTGGGGAGCCAAAGGCTACATCAAAGATGGACCCCAAGATGGACGACAAGTCACGAGTTCTTCACACTTTTATAGGTTTGGTCCATTTTCATATCAGCATAAATTCGGCAATTAAAACTTTAGCTAATTATGTAATTTCTCCAAGCTTACTCTCCCCTTCTCAAGATGTTGGTTTACACATTTTGGACCTAGGACAGTCTGGGTGTTCTGGGAGAGCAAACCTAGAGAGGCTTTGTTATGTCTATCTGGCATAAGAGAGCAGCAGCTAACAAGCTATAAGAAACTTCAGAGTTACACACTAAGCAGTACAGGATTTAAAAATATAAAAGCTAGAACCTAAGGCATCATTCTCCCCCTTCAGAGGCTTGACAAGGCCTCTACCTTGTTGAGACTGTATTCTAAATACATTCTAAATATCTACTAGTAATATGTCTAACAACAGTATACATCTAACAATAGTATATAAAAAAGAATTAGAATTACAATTACTATGAACAATTATTTAATCCAGGGCCAGTTTGGTAACCAGGAAATCAGGTAAGGAGGATATAATCAGAACTTAGTGTGTTATTTTTGAATGTTATCTAATGTAAGATCTGGGTTGGTTTTCAAATTATGAACAGATTTTGCCGATCTTTCCACTTTGATCTATAGTCAGTTGTTAGTTCTGTATCCAAATGAATGTCTCATGACTCATTCCAGAATGACTTCTCCTAAATGTCTCAAAACTGAGACACTCAGGTAGTCCCTGTCATAAATAAGAGGTTCCAAACAGCTACAGTGAGAATGAAGACAGGTTGGCAGTCGGTAGATTACTTTGTGTAGAACTGGTGTTCAGAATGGAAAAGCCAGCTAGAACATTCTGCAAAGGGAGAATGTAGAGGAGGCATTGTGCTTGAGTCACTCATTAAATGTGAAGGAGGCAGAACTTAGAAAAAATTCTCTCATTTAGCTGATGGCCTAATTGCTGGACCATCCTTCCTGTCTCGACATGTCATGTCTGTATCTTTATTCTCCCTTCAAGGAAACTAATTTTGGCAAACTGTATGCAAATATGTTTATAGTTTGCTAAAAAAGAAATCCTCATTTATTAATTAAAAATTGATGTTTAGATATTTTAGTTATAGTAAAATGCCTATCTCGGAACTGGAATTATTAATAGAAAAATCACTGGTCCGGATGTTGCATGTTCAGTCCTGTCAGTCACAGACTGGTTTTGGTTTCTTTCCTAAACTCCTGCAGTGCTCTAATAGAGGGCTCTGACTTTTTATTAATGTATTGGAAGCAACTCAAAAACCAGTCATAATAAGATACCTCAGTCTGCAGTCACTAAAGTCTTCAGATGTGTGTGCTACATAGAGGCAGTATAAGATAGATATAATTCCTCTGTAACATTATGGAATTAGGTTATGAATATATTAGCTATATGCTTAGGGCATTAATGCTAACGATACATAATAAGTACAGCCTTTAACCAATGTGAGCTGCTCTACAGCCACTGGCAGCATGGGAGTTTCTACCACTGTTCAGGTTCCCTCTCAGTGAAAATGTTGAAGCATATCTGCACTAGCCTCTGCTGATCACCCTCATCAGTGAAGGAAAACCAGCCTACCTCTCCTGCAAAAGTCTGGGCTTTTAATATCCCCGAGGCCATGTAGGACTGGGGATTATTGACAGTCAATAATTGATTCAGCCAGTGCTTGTGGAGATCTTTGAACCTGAGAAGTCTTCACATCCTGAGTCCCTTCCTCAGCTTTCCCTGCAGTGGCAGCGATGGGGGCTCAGAGGGCACTCTCCAGCCAGAGGAGCCCCACTTTCCTCATGCCTCCCTTGCATTAAGTCCCTTGTGTTGCATACGCTGCTTAATCATTGCTGATCATCTTTCAAACTCCTCTGTTTCTTCCCACTTAAGAAAGTTGAGATTTAACTTTAAAAATCTCATAGTGTATTAATTCCTTGACAGAACTGTTAGTTGGAAGTCAGTTTCTTGACATCCATGGGCTCCTGCTGCTTTGAGCCCCAGCTGTAAAACAGCCCTGAAGCCTTGAACATCCCCTTTCCTTCCAGAAAACTCAGTTTTCTAGCCCTTCACCTTGGACATACCTACTCCAGGTCTTAACCAGAAGAGGGTAGGGGAAATAACTTTTCAGTAAACCATAAGGATTCATTAATTGTTTGCTTCTCTCTATAGTATTTTCATTGAGATATTTTACAATCTTTTATTTCTAGCCTTGCTACTTCCATGACCTCTGCCACAGAAAGTAGCTCAAAACAGGCAGTTCATTTCAAGGGTTTTGCAAAGAGGTGTTGTAACTTCCATTTGCATTCACCAAGTGAGTGTGTCCGGGTCTCATTTAATTTGCATTCACCAAATGAGTGTGTCCGGGTCTCATTTAAACTGGTAAGTATCCAGTGTACTGCAAAAATCTGATCAGTGCTTTGAAAGAGACGAGTGAGTAGGAGGAGAAGCTCAGAACAGTGACCTCATTACAGCGTTGGTCATCTGAATACAACTAGAGTTGACAGCAGACACTGATGAATCAAATCAGGTTCAATTCACTTGTGTCCAATGAAAAACCCAAATAGTTCTTCGAATGTTTGAGAAGGTGTATTTGTAGTTTCAGGATCAAATGTTTTACGAAGTTTTAGAATTATTTATAAGGAGGCTGAAGTTGATAGTGGAGAATGTTAGCGTTTCCCTTGCTGTGCGAGTCAGTGAGTCGGGAATTGAACATGTAAGGTTAGACTCAGAGAAACGTTCAGCAATACCCCAGGTAAATATATATATACCCATATATGGGTCATTCATTATCGCCATTTTAAAAGAAAACAGGGTCTATGATTCTGATATGACACTGTCAGTCTGTGTCATGTGAAATGGGGGCTTCCTTGAACTCTTTCTGTTTGATCAGCCAGTCAGCGCCCCAGGAAATTTTAGACCCTTGTGCCCAGCCAGTCTGTCAGTGTCCCATTATGGTGTCTCCATGTTATCAGAGCTCACTTTGACTGACTTATTCAGGGACTTGTACCAACACATTATTGGAGGTGAATCCTTACTACAATTTAGAAAGAGAGACTCCCTTTTGGATCTCCCCACTCAAAATTGAGTATAATATCTGCTTCCAGCAACTGTTAGTGCCCTTGAAGGATCCACACTAAACAGTTTATGGAATAACACACCTTTTAAATAAAAACAATGGCAATTCAAAATTGCGACAGGTTAAAGTTCAAAGATTACCAGTGATAGTTTACTAATTGCAAAAAATAATTTAAAGTAAAATACAGATAAGCTCTAATTACCAATGAAATCTAGCTTGAGATAATAATTTAGCTCACACAGAGTAAGGTTCTTATCTCAGAGGTATCCCTGTGGGGGAGAAGACAGGTTCAGTCGGTCAACTGTTCCCAGAACTTCTCCCTGTTTTTAACTAACTTTTATTGTATTTATTTTTATTTAGTTGGAGCTTGAGTGACTGTAGGCATACATACTTCTGGTACTGATTGGTGAAAAGCTCCCTTGCTTTGGTCTTGAAGATATAGTCAATAAAATACAGAGCATATGCTCAGAGAGGTGAAATCAGACCTTATAATTTTGGGATACAGGTGCATTAGCATTACAATTAAATTATAATGAAGCAATTTTATCCAAGGGAGGGTATTTTACCACAGTTGCTGGTTCCGCATTAAGACATCTCCTATCCCTCCTGGCTGACAGGTGCTATGCAATTTATCAGCTACGTGGTACCAATGGGTTCCCAACCATGCAAGGATTTCAACAGTGCCTGGCCATGGTGTCTTTGCTCCACCCTCTGTTTCATCCTCCTTAGCAGGTGCTTAAGGTTGCAGGCTCTGTTGTGTGGGGAACTACCATGGAATGGATTCTGTGCATGTCAGCTGCCTTCCATTCAGGAAGTAGCAGCTGTATTTCACTCTGTAATTTCCATACTGTTATAGCTTCTGTTAGAATGTGAATACAGCTTCCCAGTTTTCTCGTTTTGTCTCCTGTCATTTCTCCCTAGTCTGGTACTTGATGTGGAGAGCCACATTCACTTTTTACAGGTATCTAGGTGTCTAAAGACATAGATGTGTGCCTCAGGTTTTAGGTGTCATCAGAACTGGTGAACTAGGCAACCAGAACAAAACCTGTCACTAGTTAAAACACTAGTTTGTGTTTTCAAAGGCTTAATGCATGCCTCAGATTTTTGGTATCTAAACGCATATGTGATTATGGCTTAAAACTTCACATTGGAAAATTGACATCTCTTTAGATGAAGACTCGAGGTCTGCTGTGTTGTTTAGCATTGTTCTGTTGGTGGGAGAAACAAACTCATGTTATTTATGTCTGTTACAGGAAGAGGAACTTGGAAGAAAGACTGGCTGTCTTGGCTCATTCATGTTGTACACTTGTTACTGTGATAATGACTTTACAGATGCAGCATTCCCAATAAGGACTGTTGTTTAGAGAAAAAAAGTCATTTCACTGTTAACTTAAACTGAAGGATGTTGTCTAATAATTTAATAGGATGCATGACTAGAAATCAGGTTCAGATGATTCCTCAAGTGTCCGAAAATCAGAGGATTTCACAAGAAAAAAAATCTCTTAGAGTTTATAAAGTTACAGGCCTTGGTTAATATTTCTGATTTTGAGCAACACTTCCAATACCTACTGCAGCCTGTCTCAAGCTCTTAAGTTTCTTGAAGTTCTTACAGAAGCCTTAACTACTTTGCATCTTCATAATGAATTCTTCAGTGCTGTTTGCCTGCCAGGGATTGGAGGCGGTTCTTTCCATTTCTGGTTTTATTCTTCTATTTTGCAGTACATTTCTGCATAGGTTGCTCAGAGAAAGCATGCCAGCAAGAAATATGTGGCTGAAAGCTGGGAAATGATCAGTCCTAGATGTTCATAGTACAGGAAGAGCTCAGACAGTGCTGGTAGGGGTTTCAGAGGATCCTTGCTTTGTGAATCACGTTCTGGTATTGTTACAGTTCGAGGGACAGCTTTTGTTGAAGCTGATTAAGAGATAGATGTGTACACCAAAGGCACAAGAAAATAAAAGTGTGGCAAGGCAGGGATTTGCACAAAAAGAAAGAGCAGGTGACTCAGATACAGTAGGAATTCATGTATATTCCTGGAGAGCAGTACAGAGATGTGTCTGTGGGTCCTTCTCAGTAAAGACAGTTTTAGGAAGATCTTTGACTATGCTTGGGGATGTTGGGATTGGAGCACTGATAGGGGTATGCTGTCCCTTACACCTTCTATGCAACTTAAGTGTTGCTACACCATTTCAGAGTCTTGAAGGGTCTGGAAATTGAAACTTCTGAGCTGGACATCCCACAACCATGCTAAGGGTCATGTCATGTCTACCAAGAGAGAAATATACACCGGCAGAAAAAGCAGAATCAGTTGCGTTAGTTGAAGACCAGGCATTGAAATGATTACATAAATTAATAATGAGGGAGCACTGGATTCACAGAAGCCCTTTATAAGTCATAACAAAATATTTTCTCTGGTTATAGTAAAATTTGCATTTCCAAAGAAAAAGAGATCTATCTAATATCTGTTCACAAACCTAATCCCTGTGTGTTGAAAAGGCTCATCCATAAGGCAGTGTCACAGCAGTGCATTCGTGTTCACAGATAAAAATTAAACTGCTGGCTGCATGTGGAATTGCTGAATTTACTAATGCCATACCCTCTCACAATATTCGGTAGATGTGTGCTTTCAGTCCTCAGGCAAGGCAGATTGGGCTTCTATACTTTGAAAGACATCCTGTCCAAGTTAATTAAAATACAAGTCTATATTAACCACTGAATTTTCTATGATAGCTAATGCAAGAAGTTACATTGCTGCCAGTTAATTGAGAGAAAAAAAGATGTTTCTGCAATCTCATTCAGAATCTTCTATAAATGCCAAGCACTGCATTATTGCTAGGGATAAATCCTTGTTTATCCACAAGTATAATATGTGGATATACTGCAACAGACTTTTAAATCATTCTTCAAATTACCTTGTCTCTCTTCAACTCTTTCTTCAATATTCAATTGCTAGTTCAAACATCCTAAATGCTTTTGCTAACTAACTCTTTAAAGGTTCCTGATTGCATTAACCAAAAACTGAGTGCCATAAAAATCTTGGGATGGATATCAGGAAGATTTAAACACTATCTCATTTGCCAATCACAATTAATAGATTTATTAAGCATGAACTGTACCTTTCAGAGTTTCACCTGCATTGATTTCTCAGATAATGAAAATTCTATTTAAAGTCTTTAATCAGACAGAAACAGAAACATCTGTACTGATATTTATTCTGAATGACTGGAAATACTGAAAAGTAAGCATACAGAGAAAATGCTGGATGAAATACATTTGCTGTGGCATTAGTGGGTTTTGTCAGAAAGAACTCAGATTTGAGACTCTTTTGTTACCTAATACCTTAAAGCAGTTTATACTGTGTTTAGGCCCAGCTACGTCTTGTTTCAGGGAACAAGTGAATCACAAAAAGTGATGGGTGTCCTAGCTCCAGTCCTCTGAAAAGTGCCCCCTTACCTGGTAGTTCCAATTTAGTGGTGAGTCACTGGGAGCTCTGGATTTCCCTTGCATGTCTCCAGAGACATTACTGAGCTAGGAGGAACTGCTGCGATTTGTATGTGTATATGCTACAGAAAGCAAAGAGCTTAGAAGGGAGGAGCTACCTAACTAAAAGAGATGTGCACTCCCAAAAATGTGTTTTCTTTCTGAAAATGTCACCTTCTCGCTATTTAGTCCCTGGTGGATCCATTTATTACACTCCAATCCAGTTCATTAGAGCTGGTATTAAAGGCAGAAGAGTTTGAAAAGCATGAATGACACTAGTACCAAGAAGGATGGAAAGATGATTCGATCATTGACAAAAAGGACTGTTGGCAAAAGGAAAAAATAATGTCTGAATGCTTAGCACATTAAAACCAAAAGCTGCGCTTCAAATTTAAACTAGACCCCTACAACATTGTTCAGAGAAAATATATTCTCATGTCAGAACTACGTTCCTTATTTTGCCTGCTGTTATTATATGACTAACAATAAAACCTTCAACTGCAACGCCTCCTGCAATTAGTTCCACGGGACCTGTTCCCCATTTCTTCAAGCTGTATCAAAAAGAGGTGGGCATGTTTCTGAGAATATATCAGAAAAAAAAAAAAAAAAAGAAGGCAAGCAAGCAGTTGTTTCCATTGTGTTCTTTCTAGAAATCACAAAGAAAAGAAAAATATAGGAGATCCTAGGAGAGATGAACCTTTTAAAGGAGCAAGGAAACGATTTCATACAATGCAAATTACATCATTTCATTTGCCTAGCCCTGCTATGGTTTTATTCACAGCAGCTCTCTCTATGCTGAGTTAAGGCAGCCTTAAGGTAGATATAAGCCCCAAGTGGCTGACCATAGGTATTTTATAGGGAACTGGGGCAGAGACATTCTCTCTTGTTTTAGCAATCCCTTTTGCCTACTGTGCTGCCATGGGAGAGTTCTTGTCTGGCATCCTGCCACCAAGATGCCCTTTTCCTTGGGATGATGTTGTTAGGGCTGCCTTTCGGGGAAGAATGGCAGTGTGTTTACAAGAGTTATACTGTGCTGGAAAATCCAGACCATAAATTAATTTTACACCCCTGCTCTCTTAGTGTAGCCTGAGATGTGGATTTCATCTCCAGACCATGTTCAATTTGCTTTATATGAGCCCTGCTTCTTTTACTATAGATTCTATGTGGCTAGAAAACCTGTCAAACTATTTCTTTGTGCAGCAACAGTTTGATTCTAATTAAGTAGGTGTAATTCTGAAGTAATACAGTTGAATTCAGCGTAGGTCATCCAGATTTACACCGCTGTAACAATGATAACAGTTTGGTCCAGAGTTAGAAAAAGCTAAGTAAAACCTCACCTTATTTGTTAATTGATTTGCATGGTAGATGAAGGGTGAACAACATGTGGTAATGGCATATCATTATCTAATTCAAAACTATCATAAAATACAAAACGTGTAACCTGGCATTACCCATCTATGAAATTAAACCACTGTTACCCATCTTCATTCTTTGAAAGCATTTTCATAAACAACATAGAGAATAAAGAGGAATGAGTCAAGGTTGCTCCTTTTGTTTTAGTCAATAAATATTCGTATGTATTTAAGAAGCTGAAATGCCTTAATGGCTTTAAAGCTATGGAAATAGGGTAATATAATCTTAAGAGTAATTTTTCTAGAGTTTTTATATTGTTTACTTTTGGAACCTGAATTTTAATTACTCTTGTCATCCTCAGGTTTCTCATTTTGAAGGCTGATTGGTAATAATCTCTGGAGTATCCAACAGATGTTAATAATTTTGCATATGAGGGTGAATGTAATTAGACACTGTCAGTCACATGCTCTGTCACCTTTTCTATGACATTTATCCACATGGGCGGATAGAATCATAGAGTCATAGAATTGGTTTCAGTAGAATCATAGAATGGTTTGGGGTTAGAAGGGACCTTTAAAGGTCATCTATCTCAACACTCCTAAAATGTGCAGGGGCACCTTCAACTACGTCAGTTTTCTCAGTCCTGTCCTCACCTTGAGTGTTTTCAGGGATGGGCGTCTAACACCTTTCTGGGCAATCTGTTACAGTGTTTCGCCACACTCATCATAAAAACTCTCTTCCTTATTCCTACTTTTCCGTCAGTCTTCCTTTGTCCTCTCATGGAGTTGCTGCACTACAGAAGCCCATTAGATTGGTCAGGCAGGACTTGCCCTTGGTGAAGCTGTGCTGGCTTTCTCAAACCACATCCCTGTTCTCCATGTGCCTTAGCAAAGCTTCTAGAAGGATCTCTTCCATGATCTTCCCAGGCACAGAGCTGAGGCTGACAGTTTGGTGGTTTCCAAGGTTATCCTTTCATTCTTTTAAGAAATGATTGTAATGTTTCCCCTTTTCTAGACATCAGGGACTTCTCCTGACTGCCATGTCTTTTCAAATATCATGGAGAGTGGCTTGGCAACTACATCAGCCAGTTCCCTCAGGACTGTGGGATGAATCTTGCCAGTTCCCATACATTCACTTTCCTCAGGGGGTCTCAGGCCTAAGCATTTCTTACAGTGGAAGGGACTTTGCTTCCTCATTCCCTCTCTTGTGGTCTGTCCTGTTGAGAAGTATGGAAAGCGGCTGCCAGAGAAGATTAAGGCAAAAAAGTTGTTGAGTACCTCAAACTTCTCCTACACGCTTTTATCAGTTTTCCAGTTGTGCTCATGAGAGGGAATTCATTCTTTTTAACCTTCCTCTTCTGGATGACACACCTGTAGAAGCCCTTCTTATTCTTTGTGTCCCTTGCCAGCTTCGTCTGCAGCCACACCTTGGACTTCCTGACCCTATTCCTACAGAACAAGGTAGCATCCATATACTCTTCCCAGGGTACATGCTTTCACTACCTGTGTGTTTGCTTCTTGCTCTTAAGTGCTATTCAAAACAGGTAACAGAGACATTAGTTATCTCTCCTCAGGGGAAGACAGTAAAGTCCTTGAAAATTCCCTTGGAATTCACTAGTTTATAAATGCTGCTCAGTGCACTAGTCTATGCAAAAATATTGCTGATAAGGCCTGTTTTAAAAAGGTTTTATGATGGCCATTCTTAAATCTACTGTTTCTTAAGCTGAATTTATAAATTAATGCAAATCCCTTTTTTTTCTGTGATTCAGTAGGATGAAAATACACCAGAAAATGCTAAGCTGTGTTAAAAGGTAAGTATCCTGCAATGCTTTCAGTTAAGAGTCACCTTGTAGTTTATCAAGAATCATTTATTAAAATGCTTTAGTAACCATACAGGGATACATACACTAAATAAGAGGGATTACACAACAAATGCTTACAAGAATAAATAGAGTGACAAAACACAGGATGCTTTCAATGTCTCATGGGTGAAATGTGGTGTCTTTAACTGTGAGAGAAAAAATTTAGAAGTTAAAAATAACAGAATTATAGAATCACTTAGGTTGGAAAAAACCCTTAAGATCATTGAGTAAGACTGTACTGCCAATTCCACTACTAAACCATGTCTCTGGCTGTCATGTCTACATATCTTTTAAATAACTCCAGTGGTGGTAACTAGCACTTCCCTGGGCAGCCTGTTACAATGCTTGACAACCCTTTCAGTGAAGAACTTTTTCCTAATACTCAATCTAAGCCTCCCCTGGCACAACTGGAGGCTATTTCCTCTTGTTCTATCGCTTGTTACCTGGGAGAAGAAACCAACCCCACTTGACTGCAACCTTCTTTCAGTAGTTGAAGAGAATGATAAGATCTCCCCTGCCTCTCCTTTTCTCCAGTCTAAGCAAGCCCAGCTCCCCCAACTTCTCCCCCAACTTCTCCCCATGACTCACTCTCTAGACCCTTCACCACCTTCTTTGCTCTTCTCTGGACGCTCTCCAGCACCCCAATGTCTTGTATCATCAAAGATTCAGTGCCATTTATGATGAACTCCTCGTGGGGTTAACAGTAAAAAAACTGCAGAAGTCACCTAAAGCAGACAGAGAGCCAGGGACCTCCTAATCTTCTTCTTGGCATGGAGAGGAAAGCGTTAATGAAACATTGTAAGGCAGCAAGCTTTCCTATCTGGGGAACTGTCGCCCTGGTTTTTCTACTGTTCTGTGTTTTCACTTTTGTAGTAGAAGTTCTCATGCATTTTCTATAAACATAGCTCCAGATGTCGCACTCAGACACGAAAAAACCACGCAGACTTCGCCAGGTGGGAGCAAGGAAAAGAGAGACCCGGGGTGAGACCCCGAGCTTTATTTTATGTGTTCCTAAGAACCACTGTGGATTGGAGGGAGAAATTACCACCCCTCAATCACACTGGTCAAAGGAAAAATCCATCAAATGTCTCTGCCTAGGAGAACGGAATGAAAAACAATCCAGAAGTTTAGAAAACATTCTAGGCTGATTAGAAAACAAGAGCTATGTTTATAGAAAATGCGTGAGAACTTCTACTACAAAAGTAAAAACACAGAACAGTAGAAAAACCAGGGCGACAGGGAACTATTAAAAGGCTCCAAATTCTGGTTTCTAGTGTGTGATAGAAGACCATTCCATAACACTAGGGTTTCAAGATGGCCTGCAGAGCCAGCAAGATGTTTTGTTTATCACATATTCCAGATACTTGGTGTTTCTACGGCTGTTCGGCTTATATCCAGTTTCTTTTGTAGAGCAAAATTCACTTCTTTCATTTTGATGCTTGTAAAAACAACCAGCTCATGCTGTGTTACTGTGGATATAGAAAACCAGTTCATACTGTGTTACTGTGGATATAGATAAGTGCTACATTGTACAGGATGGCAACCAATTTTTTTTCCTTGAGGCAGAAAGTTTTCCAGCTTATAAAAATCCTCCTTTTGTTTGTATTGACCTCAGCAGACCCCAAAACACAAGCCTCTGGAGTCATCTGTGATCGTTTTGCTTAAAAGGCTGGCTGGCTGGGATCTCTCATTGCCTTTCAAATGGGTCTGCTTCCTCTTTGTTACTGAGCTTTCTGTTGCCATTATGTGCATAAGTGCTGTAACTTGATTTAGCAGGCTGCTTCTTGAGCCTCAGGTGATTTTGTGAATACCCAGATTTACACATGTGAAAGGTGCATAGTTGCTGAGTTGAATCAGTTCAGCATGTGTCCAGAAGATACAATGATGCATAACAACAGAACAGTTATTACCCTTTGTTTTCTAGAATGAAGTAGGAAGATCAAGAGGTTTGAGTTAAGATAAGTCACTCAACATTAAATCCATCTCTGCTGCACCAGACATTCAGCTAATGTTTGTATTTAATTGTCATTGGACAGTTGTCAAATGCTACTTTTGCACTGGAAACCACTTGCTTCATAATTTGAGAACAATTAATGAATTCTGTAGTTGGCCCATGCTCTGGAGAGTTATGATTTCATTTCGTATGTTAATCCAGTTCTATTTGATTCACTCACAAAGTAGTTATTTTTGTGAACGCTGCTATGTGTGGGGTGAGAAGCTTCTGGCTATAGTATAAATATTATATTAGTTGCAAGATATCAACTTTAACCACCAAATCCAGTCACTGGTCAGTAAGATGTTTAAATTATGAGTTCTTTACCTGCCGTGTAGCATTAGACATATTGGGGATCTACAATATTTTTTAAAACTTTGAATGCTGGCCTTTATGGTCTGAGTTGGCTTACACTATTTGACACCAGAACTTAAAATAGGAGAAGAAAGGTTTCAAAACTATGCTTCTAGTGACCATATGCATCTTGTTAAATTCGATATATTTTGCTTCTGTGTGCATAAAACTAGTATGTATGCACCATTGATCTGATGGACACTCTTTTCTGATGTAACCATGATGCTTAGATGAGCTTGAATTTTTCTTCAGTCTTCCTGTGTGGATAAATTCTTTTCTGAATTTTTCCTGTGGCTATCAGCAAGCTGCACAATTTAGCTTCTTTAAATGTGTGCTCTAGGCTTTTTGTACCCTGATTTCCTAGAGAAATTGAAGGTTGAGCTAGATGTTGGGCACCTATTTCCCTATTATGTTACTATGGCAGACTTAACTGTATCTTCTTACTGCAATGCTTTCACTCACAGACCTCTGGCTAGAACACTGATTAGAGCAGTTCCAAACCACTGTCTTTAAGCCAAAACATTATTTATTTATTTTCCCAACTAAAAAAAGTTGGCAATGCAAATTGTGGTTCAAAAAAGCATTATCTGGGTCTTTCATTCATCCTTCCCAGAAACAAGAGGTGGAAGTAAACTTTTGGTAATGGTTAGTAGAGACCAGCTGCACCAAGCTTATTATTTCCTTTGCCATCCAAGGCACGTGATGTCTTCAAAATTTGTGCATCCATGCACCTATTACCCAGGGACAGAAAAATGAAGGAATCTAGTTTGCATGTTTTCCCACACCCTGCATAATGCTACTCCATTGTGATGCTGTGCCTTAAAGTATGCACATAAAAATTGTGATCCCAAAACCATAGAAGAAAGGAAATCTCCTGTTGTACCTATGCAAACTGAAAGAAAATAAACAAAACTGAAGCTGTTATGGTTTAACTGAAGTTGTTTCTTCCTCAATATTTCTTCTGCTAAAAAAACTCTGCAAAAGCAGTTCTTGTTACTGAAAACATCAGTTTACAGGAGGTGGCACTGTTTGGCCTACCTCTCCCTCCTTCCGAATCATGGCGTTAAGATTTGATTATTAAAATTACTAGAGAAATACCTCTGCCTGAATTAAGATGCAAACAAGATCATATGCTGAGATCAATAGTACAGATTATTATTTACAGCAAATGTGATGTAGAGAGAGAGAAAGAAACAGAGAAAAGAAAGAGGAGGAATAACAGTAGAAAGGTATACAGTCACCATCCATTGGATCTTGTGACAAGACTTCATCACTGCAATTTCAGTGTCTGTTGGTTGAAGTGGTGGTCACTGTCTTGATCTGTCAGGGATGGGGAAGCTGATAAAGCACCAAAGTTCCATGGGTTACGGATGCTCAGGTTCAGGTGTGAAGGCCCAGGGGTCTCTCCTGGGGTGGGGAGTTTTACATTGAATGATGTAATGCTGTAGATCACAGACACTTCAGAAGTCTATGATGGTCCAGGACACCTCTCAAGATGACACAGCTGCCTCTCAGGTAAGAGCAGTTTAGTCAATTATAACCCATCAGAAGGGGTGAATACCTTCAGGCTATGTGTGAATATCCCAAACTTTACTGGAGGGGAGTTTTCACACCTAAGCCATTACATAAAGGGAGGGCATTGGTGTGATAAAAAAGCACTATCCCACCTCCTATGATTTGCCTCTCATCATCCTCTTCCCTTATCAATTAAGCGGTCATTGTTTGAGTCATTAGCCAGTCCATTCGCTCACACATGGTCAGGTGGCATTATTTTTCTTGAGCTAAAACTGGTATTGTTGTGAACCAAAAAGGTTTTTACATAGAAGTATTTGGCTGTGTTTGCTTCTGAAAGACGGAATTTATGATTGTATTTATTTCCATCTACTGGATCACCATTGAAATAGACAGAATTTCTCAGTCTCATTCTTTAAATCAAAGATAAAAAACAGTCTGCTCATTTATAATCCATGCTTTCAACTAGATGACAGGTGAAATACGATTCAAAGATAAATTATATTTCAGTTTGAGAATTCAAACTGGAGATCACAAAATTACGGCCTACATTGGCAAATTTAGAGTATCTTTATTTTTTGAATGTTGCAATTTGCAATCTATTTTTTATCCTGTATACAAAGACAAAGGAAAAAGTTGAGGCTTGCTTTTAATCCTGTTGGTATAGGCTGCTTCTTCAGCAGCCTTGGCACTGGGCCCAGATGATGCCAGTCACCCACCCCTGGGCAGCTGGATTGCTAAATTCCAATCTATTCCCTTTAACCACTGAGCTTTGCAAAATAAATTTGAATATGTCGTAATGATGAGTTAATTAGTTCAGATCAGACCTCTGCTCCATGGAAAAATGTGAGGCCAGAATGCTTTGGAAAATATGAAAATCAGGAAATTATAGGATATCAGGAAATTATAGGATCTCTTTGGATCTCTTCCTTCTTATGGCAGCTACCTTGACACAGATGCCCATAGAGTCTGCTAATATCCAGCAGAGCTTATTTCTTTGGGCAGAGGGATTTCTGTGTTGACTGTGAGTTGTGTTTGCAAAGCCAGCTCAAGTTAAATGGTGTTGTGCTTCGAGCATGACAAATGAAATCAGGACTGTACCAGAGATACTCACAAAGTTGTTAGACACCAGGGGAGCCCTTGGAACAAGGGATCATGGCCAAGAGCTGAAAATGTCTACGCAGAATCACTCAGGCAAGTGCAGGTTCACATATTTTTGGACTGGCTGGATGTTTCTATTTGCCTCAGCTAATCATCTCCCTGGTGCCTGAACTTTGCTCCCAGGGAAAGTGTGGTGTCATTGCTGCACCCTAGCTCTCAGTGATTTCAAACCAAGTGCTCTGCATGCCCAATGTGGAGAATTAACTGCATTTAAACAAGTCAGATGAAATTACTACCAAGGCATCTGTGAGAGAAGTGACATTACAGATGTGTTTCACCTCTAATGTCCTTCAGCAGTAAGGAGGTTAGGAATCCAAATCCTGTGTTGATACAATTATAAACCCAGGCTAAATTAATGTTCTGAACTCTGCTAAGCTTTGACACACCTTAAACGCAGTACAGACTTTTCTCTGTAACACTCGTGTGCTTTTGATTGCTGGCAAAATTAAATTTCCTTACCTGGTTTTACTGTCTTGGTTGTGCAAGGCGACTTGCTAAATACTTTCTATTTTCTACAGCTTTCTTAGAAGAGGAAACATATTTATTACTGGCCAGAAATTAAAATTGTGCATAAATAGAGAGAACTTGATGGCAAAAAACATTGGTGAATTTAGGACAATTGGTATTCACTTTGCCTTCATGAAGATAGAAGGTCAGTCTTTCCTTTGTTCCTGGGTCTTTGCTCTTCCTGCTCTTTATAGAGTAGAAGAGTGGGAGCATACAATTTTATGATCTCTGCTTCTTTTTAAAAAGCACCTTGGTACTTTTGTTAACATCTTGAAATTGAAATGTCCACATGTCTTGGGCACCCCTTTGATCATAACAGCGCTTTCTGTCCTGCTCACAGGGGAAAGTCATTGCTGCTGTAACTGTAGATGATGATAAACTAGAAGTGAAAGCTGACTCAGACTCTTTGCACTGTTTTTGCTTTGCAGTGAAGATGTTTCAGGTGACTTCCGTTACAACGATTTGTTGTGGTCATTCACACAGAAGAAGGGTGTCCTTAGAAGGCTGTTACTATATTAATTACATCCATTTTCAGCTGCCTTACCTCTTCTTTCCAACAGAAATGGCCTGCATATACTGTCAGGGAAAAGAAATGGGGGGCGAACCTGCAGAAGTACTCTCTGAGATACGAGGGCATAGTTTACCTATCCAGAATCCCACTCAGTAATTGCTGGACAAAGTATGAGTCTGGCTTTATTGAAGCAAAGTGAATGGAACTATGAGAACTAGTTCTATAATACAGCTCAGATATTAGAAAATAATAGCTCATTTAAACTATTTCAAGCAACCTATGCCACATATTTCTGTGAGGGCTCCTGATAGAAACTGATTTGGTAAGATCGTGTTAGTACACATACAAATGAGTATGACTGTGACGTTAAGTGTAAGGGATTATATTTCTTTAGTAATGAAAGAACAAAACAAGTTTCCAGTGTTGACACTGCCACAACACCAAATGCTGTTCTAAGAGCCCTTCCTTCTGTATTTAGATCATTCTTGTCTTCTCCTCTGGATGCAATTTTCAAAGCATATTATGTGAATGGACACATTTCCTCTTAAATTACTGGCAAAATTCCCACATACTTCAGTGGAAAGAAGATAAGATGCTATTTGTAAGATGGTGAGTTTTTCCTATTACAAATATCCCCTGTGATGCTCTGCCAATCATTGCATTACAGATACATGGAGCTTTTGAGTAGATAGTGAGTCACCAAAACTTATCAAACCAAACCAGAACAACACATAGAATTTATATAGTACTTTCCATTGTAGTTCTCAACGTCCTTTGTAAGCAAAGATTAGTTTATCCTCTCTGCTACACAAAATGGGGTCCAAAGTAAAGTAACCAAAGCAAGTATTAAGATCATAGCAAGAACTAACATGAAGTAGCATTAAGGCTGAGTTTTTAGCTGCCATACCTCCGTATCTTTCACAGGGTATGAAGACATTATTCCATGTTACCCATAGCTGGGCATTAGCTATGTCTTGGTGCTTTCTCTTCCATTTAAATTCAGTTAGATGTAGAAGTAAATAGAAAAAAATAGAATCAGACTGTCTCTGTGTTTTTCAGTGAAACCCAATATATTCAGGCCAGATGCTGAACACAAGAAAAGATTTTTAAAGTAATGAGCCAGTTGGAGTTTTGCCTACGTACAGAGCATGAGACAGTCCCAGTCTGTGAATGCTTCCACCAGGCTTGCATTAGCTTTTCAGTTGGAATTAATTGGACAAAATCTTTTTTATAACCAAGGTAATCAGAACAAAAAAGAAGTTCTGCAAGTGCTCCCCTCTGTGCTCACTCACTCGAATAAAAACCCCTGTTGTCATAAAAAGTACACCAAGGATACAGAAATATTTTTTAATGAACTAGTTCTTGTGGCAGCATGAAATCTGGGATGAGATATACAGTGCTATTAGTCTTATTTGTGTCTATCTAGTCAGTCTTGTGTTACTTTTATCTCATTTTCATAAATGTTTAAACTGGTAATATAAATCATTCTTCTTGTCTCCTGTAGTGCTCTGAGAAGCAAAAAAAAAAAAAAAAA
>VZTE01001815.1:97696-270892 GCA_013397775.1 Eulacestoma nigropectus
CTTAACATCCAACACTGATTTGCAATCAAGCTCCGCCGTTTCAAATTGCATCACGTGATTCTGCCTAATGGTGATAAAGAGCTCCAGGAATGGGATAATGTTGAAGATTGTTGGTGACAGTGATCAGCTGTTGGGAAAGGCTTAAAATAGTGACAAATGTGTTGGTGTGATTTACTAGGCAAGGCACTGATTTTCTAACATGTTTCCAGTATTCTGTGTTATACCTGGTCTTATTTTTGTTTTCATTATACTCACATGAGCAAAGCTTAGTCCCAGTGACGGTGTTTTAAAAGTCACAAGGGGAAAGGAGCCTGTATAGGGTCAGATCAGCCCCTTAGGTACAGTAATTCTCACTCTAAAACTTAGTACTGCACACAGCCCTGCTAAGTGAATGTATGATCTGTATGTACATCAAAAAGAAAGATCTTTGACTTAGATTTTTTGAGCCATATTTATGTAGGGTAGAGTACTATGTCATTTTGAGAATTAGGCAGTACAATGAAGGGCTTTACAGAACTAATATTATTCCTCACAAGTTGTGCACAGACTTAAAGGGTAATGCTCATGGAAACCCTTGGGCTTCATCCAGAGTCAGTTTTATAAGACTGTTTTGGCCTGATTTTGTGAGTATAATTTAATTTCTAGCTGTTGTTTTTTTTTTTTTTTTCCCAGTTCAAATTAACATGCAGCACTAATGCTACCTGCTTATATTTCAAGCTTTCAGCACTAAGTCCCTAGAATATTTGGTTTTAAAAAATTCAAAACAACATCAATATTTCTTTAATGCTCTTTAGAGATGACTGAATGTGTTTTCTGACCAGAAACCATTACACTGCCTGCTATGTGAAATACTTGCTGTCAAATTTCCCTAGCACTTAGGCTAGTGAGGACCAGGAGTTGTTTTGATGCATTTTTTTGGTGATCCCTGTAGGATCATGTTGTGACATTAATGAGGAAGCATAGTTCAGCCCTCTTTGATCCGTGCCAAATGAAGAACAAGCAGCACTACCTTTGATAAAATCTGAAAAATCCCCTAAGAACACAAATTGATATTTTCCCCAGTATTGTCACAGGCTTTCTTACATTCTGATTTTGACTGGATCAATATAATTTGGAAGCTTTTTTCCCTGATTATGGCTTTTCCAAATGTTCCTTAAGTAGAGGTACAGAACATAATTACCACTGCCAGACTACTGTTCTGTCTTTCACAAAGCTATGCTGGTGATACTTCCTCACAGATTTTGAATCAGGTGCTTGCTCAGTCAAATACAAGATTACATTACTCCCTCTGGGCTTTTCTTTCCCAGGCCAACTGCCTGGCAGACTTTCATCTGGAAATTCTTGTCATTGCTCTTCTAAATCCTGCCTCTGACTACAAAGATATAAGATACTATCTCATCAGTATGCAGATGTACTTCACCAGTTTTGTTTGGATATTTTCTAAACGCTGACTAATTAATTTCCTGTTTAAGACACACCTGATCAGAATGTGCAACTGAAAAACAAAAATCTGGAAAATGTGTTGGCTGCAAACTTCCGGCTTTCCAAGAACACAGAAGGGATGTATTTTGAAGCTATTTCTGAATTCCGTGTCACCTTTGCATCTGATGTTCCAGATGTCACTTTCAAACTTAGCACTTCTTGTAGGTACTAGCCAGCTGTCCTACCCATTTTACATGGGACTGTGTGGTGGGGAAGAGGAAGGGAGGGAGGGAGGAAGGAGGGAAGGAGAGAAGGAGGGAAGGAGGGAAGGAAGAGAGAGAGGAAGGAAGGGAGGAAGGGAGGGAGGAAGGGAAGAAGGAAGGAAGGAAGGGAGGGAGGAAGGGAGGAAGGGAGGAAAGGAGGAAGGGAGGAAGGAAGGGTCCTCTGCTTGTTTTGTTCTGTTTTCTAGAAAAGTTGCACTCCTATTGGAATTTCTTCAACAGGCCTCCCATACAGGGTGAGATCACCGTGTTATTCCACAGTTACTTTTTATAGAGGTTAAAGAATGAAAAAAATGTCATTTTTTAACATTAGTGAGGATAGAATCTGTCACAACACGAGATATGTGTTTTTTTATATATAAGTTCTGGATTCCCAGCACAAATGAAAACAAAATACTCATCTTCTTCTGAAAAGGCATTCTTGAATTTTTTGTCACCTCCCTGAATTGCTGCTTCGCATCTAAATTTTTTATTTACTTTCTAAATTTTGAGGCAAACTTGCTACTAAAGGCAGAAATTTTCTCTCATGTAGAGAGCATTTCTTTTTTTAAAATCTGAATTATATCAATATAGTGTGTATGGAAGAAATACAAGATTTTCAAAGGCATAGAAATTAAGGAAAGTGAAATAAAGTTGGAAAAGGGAAGTACCAATTTCAGAAATGTTGAAGACTACTCAAATTTGATGAGAGGAGTTACCTTTCCATGAGCCCTGTAAGGCTTTCAGGGCAGAGCACTGTGAATTGCACTCTCTCTAGAACAACAGCTACATAGACCCAGCACTCATCAGCTCTTGTGAGTGTTTTCCATTTTCAACCATGCTTGACAGCCAACATTTCTTCATTAATAACATTAGAGAAGCTCCCATTTAAGGATTTTTTATAAGTAAGATTACTGTAGAATGTGAGCTGGGCACTGATGAATAATCTGTGAAGGATTTTTCATAATACGTTCTCCAGAGCTCTCATAGGTCTGAGCAGTGTGAGTGCCATGAGGAAGCACAAAGGAACATCTCTTAGAGATGTTGTTGCCTTTGCTTCTTGCTAAGAAAGTTGTAGCTGTTAGTTACCCAACTGGAAGCCAGCAGATTTTGCCATACTAAGAAAGGCAGGACTGGGTACAAGAGGACATATTATTAAAAGGCATACAAACTGCATGTGCATGTGAACTCAACATCATCTGGCCTTAGTTTTCTCATGCTCAACATGACCTACCACAATATCATTTCAAAGAACTACATAACTATATCTTGGTACTGAAAAATACATTTCCTATAGCAGTCACTGTCTCCATGTGCAGTTTCTCTCCTTTTCTCTACCCCCAAAACAAGGGCCTTAGGAAGAGCAAAAAAAAAATTTTCTTCTTGTTATTTTCAGGATAGCAGTGACAAAAGCAGGTTTAGGCATTTGGGGTGCATATAAAACTGAAACTCTTTGTAGAACCCACCTAATACAATCACTACTTTCAAATCACTGAAAGAAAAAAAGTAATTCCTTGATAAAGTCTTCTGGGTTCTGACTGGTCAGTGCTTTTAAATAAGGGTTCAGGAAATACATATACCAATTTTTCAATCCATATATCTCTCGAAGACAAAAGTACAGATTAATTCCAGTCATTTTGATAGCATTTGTGCACTTTTATAGAATAATCATCACACTTTGATGCTTTAATGTATGAGAGTGCTGACTAGACTGTTTTGCAAGACTAGACTCTTTTAACATCAGGCTTCCAGATTGCTGGTCTTGCATTGCATGCCAAACTGTCCAACACTTTTCCTTGGGTAAGCTACAGAAAAGAGCCCTCTGAGATAATTTTTGCAGTCTGTCATTCTGCAGGAAGAGGAGAAATGGTGGGACGTGAGGCATGAAAACAGTGTGTGTGCTAAAGCAAGCAAACCATAAGCCTGGAGACACAGTGACAAAAGGTGGAGAACATTTCTGGTGAAAGATCCACTCTAACCAGCCCAGGAGGAAACTTTTGCTCCTGCATGGATGAGCTTTATTACGTGCCCAAGGGATGGAGATGTTTACTGAGCTCCCTGCCTGGACTTTGCAGCAATGTTTGAGGCTTTGTAGCCCAGGTCACTGAACAGATGGAAGATAAAACTGATGAGCCGTTGGAAAAAAAAGATAGAGTAGGGATGCAATGATGCATTGAGCACGGGCAAAAACAAGGATCAACAGTACTTGGTGCCAGGCAAGAACAGTGAGATCAGGCAACAAACAACTGGAACATTGCTGACTTACCTTGCCATGCTGACATCACCTTCATCATGAGAGGGTTACGTCTCAGACAGCTCCACCTTATCTAACCCTCAGCATTTGAGGGGAAAAGGTACTGGCCTGTTGATAAATGTTGTACAGTGGAAACATCTTGACTAAAATCCTTTCAACAGTTCTTCCTGTGTCTGATTCACTCATTGTGAAGGACAGTTACCATGAAGGACCGTGACCAATCATTTAAAAGCTGCTGACAAATGCAAGGAAATCCATGTGGGCACTGAGCAACTCTGTGTTGGTAAAAAGTGAGTTGGTGTATAAGGCCAACTCAGCCTCTGTATCATCCTCACATTTATAGCTTTATTGAAAGGAACAGACAAACAAGGATTTCAGCATGAAACCAGAATTGCCCTACTATAATATTCTTAGTCTTTCTCTGCAAAAGAGAGATTCGATACAGGATGATAATTGTTTGACAGGCCTTGTCAAACACTGTAAGGAATTCTGAAATACTTTAAAAGACTTTATATCATGAGGATTTTATATGGTTTCATTTGCAAGCATGAGATTTTTTTACTGCTATCATTGTTCATACAGCACAGCCGAAAATTACACACGATCTGTGACTGCTCAGTATGATTCTTTATGTGAGTATAGAAGGTAGCATTTGCATACATTCTCATGCATACGTACCTAGTCATAGGATTTCCTTCGAAGATGTCATTGAGTGAGGAGAGGAAGAACAGCACACATTTCTGGAAAAAGCTTTGAAGCTCTGGTTATAGTATATTTATCAGGACTTGCATGAACCTCACTTCTCCTGCTGTTCATTAATGCCAGCAACACTAATGTACTGTCAAAAGAGATTACTGGACTTATGTTGCTTGAATAATTGATACCTGTAGCCAGTCCAAATTTTTGTCAAAACATTTTGTACTAAAATATTTCCTTAACTGAAATCTATATAGGTTTTTTTAGAACAGTGCCGTTCTTCTAAAGTAAGTGTTTGGGGTTTTTTTCTTTCATTTGTACATACCTACATAACTTCTTTCTTAATGATAAGAGTAGTGTAGTATACCTTGATCTTTTTACAGGTATATCTGATGAAGGGCGAGATATTCAGTCCATTCCATTCCCACTAACATCATTATCACCATCATTGTCATCCTCATCGTCATCATTATCATCACGCTCATCATCATCTCAATAATAATGTTCCTTTTAAAATCGTTAATAGTAATGGGTACTTAGTAACGTCATACCACTTATTTATAGCAAATATACTCCGTCATATGGGTTTTTTTGATCAGTTCATGCAATACCGAGCCTACTGGCAACGAATGGGATTCACCTGTCTTAAAAGGGAAAATGGACCTTAGCTGAGGAGGTAGCAGGGCTTGTTAAGAGACCTTTAAACCAGATTTGAAATGGGATAGGGACATAGCCAGGCTACAGGAGGAAAGGTGTGGGAAGGGGAGAACTATAATGACCACCCCGGTAGCAAAAGGAGTCTTAAGATGAAATACCTCAATTGAGCACAAGCAGCCAAAGATATAGCACAACAGGACTGTGGGGAATCCCTTTGCAATCCTACAAAAATCCTACAGGGATATTGATACAATCAAATGTAAGCCAATGCATGCAGTATGGGGAACAAACAGGAGGAACTGTAGATCTCCGTATGGTCACTGGGTTTTGATCTCAGTGCCATTACAGAGATGTGGTGGGATAGCTCACATGACTGGAATACTGTCAAGAAGGACTACCTGCTGCTTAGGAAAGACAGAGCAGCAAGGCGCTGCAATGGAGTTGACTTCTCTGTGAGACAATATTCAGATTGCATTGAGCTCTCTCTTGGTGAGGATGATGAGCGAGTTGAGAGCTCACGTGTGAGGATGAAAGGACAGACTAGTTAAGGGTGACACTGCTGTGGGTGTTTGCTACAGGACACCAGATCAGGAGGAGGAAGTGGATGAGGTCTTAAACAGGCAGCTGGCAGCAGCCTCACAGTCACAGGACCTGGTTCTTGCTGGGGTCTTTATCTACCCTGAGATCTTCCGGAGAAGCAACACAGCAAAGCACAAAGAATCCAGGAGGTTCTTGGAGAGGATTGATGACAACTTCCTGTCACAGGGAGTGGAGGGTCCCACAAGGAATGGTAGTCTGATTGTCTTTATACTAACAAACAGGGAAGACCTTGTTGGAAATATAGAAGTTGGGGGAAGCCATGGCTGCAGTGACCATGAGATTGTGGAGTTCAGTACCAGATGAGGAGGAAGTAGGGCAGCCGATAAGATTGCAACCACGGACTTTAGAAGAGCTAACTTTAGCCTCTTTAGGGATCTTGAAAGAATCTCATGGGAACATCCCTGCAGAGAAGATGAGTCCAAGAGAGTTGGTTGGTATTCAAGGATCACTTCCTCTAAGCTCAAGAACAGTGCATTCTGAAGAACAGGAAATCAGGTAAAAGGGGCAAGGGACCTTCATGGACAAATAAAGAACTCCTATCATTACTCAGGCAGGAATTACACAGAAGACGGAAGCAGAGTCAGGCCACTTAAAATGAATATTGAGAGATTGTCAGTAAGTAGAAATAAGACAAGGAAGGCCAAGATCCATCTGGAATTTAATCTGGCCACAGATGCCAAGGACACCAAGAGGGGTTTCTTCAAATTGATAAGCAAAGGAAAACAAAGGATAATGTGGGCTCATTAGTAAATGAAGAGGAGACTCTGGTAAGAGAGGAAGCAGAGAAGGCAGACTTACGCCTTTGCATCAGTCTTCTCTGACAAGACCAGGCCTCAGGGATCCCTGAGCTAGGAGACCAGGGTGAAGAAACAAAAGGAAGACTTTCCCTTGGTCAGAGAGGATTGGGTCTGAGAACATCTGGGCAAACTTGACATCCTCGAGTCCAGTAGCCGTGATGCGATGTGTGAGTGCTGAGCCCATGAGTGCTGAGAGAGCTGGTGCACACCATAGCGAGGCTGCTCATGATCACCTTTGAAAGGTCATGAAGATCAGGAGAGGTGCTGACAACTGGAAGAAAGCAAACGTCACCCCAGTTTTCAAAATGGGCAAGAAAGAGGAGCCAGGGAACTATGGGCCAGTCAGCCCCATCTCAATCTCTGGGAAGGTGATGCAGCACCTCATTCTGGAGACCATCTCTGACCATGTGGAAGGAAACAGGTTATCAGGAGTAGTCAGCAAGGATTCACTAAAGGTAATCAGGTGTTTGGCCAACTTGATTGCCTTCTACAATGAAACAGTTACCTGGATGGATGGAGGGGACAGCAGTGGGTATTTTCCCCTCGACTTCAGCAAGGCTTTTGACACTGTCACAATGTCTTCACAGGCAAACTCAGGAGGTGTGGACTGGATGAGCGGCCAATGGGCTGGATTGACAACTGGCTGAATGGCAGATCCCAGAGGACTGTAATCAGTGGCACAGGATCTAGTTGGAGGACTGTCACTAGCAGCATCCCTCAAGGTTTAATACTAGGCCCAGTATTGTTTAACTAACTTATTTGCTGAGGACACAAAGCTGGGAGCAGTGGCCGATACTCCGGAGTGCTGTGCTTCAGAAGGACCTTCAGAAGGTCCTTCAGAAGGACCTCAAGAGGCTAGAGAGATGGGCAGAGAGGAACTGTCTGAAACTCAACAAAGGCAGGTGCAGGGTCCTGCACTTGGGAAGGAATAACGCAATGCACCTGTACCGGTTTGGGGCCGACCCATACATTTTACTTTACAGGATGTTATGCTTGCTCTATGGTAGCTTTAATTTGCTGTAGGATAATGCAGATGGATATGAAATCATTATCTGGAAAACATAAGTGAAAATTTTCTTTTTCTCCACATGAGGAAGCCAGCACAGTATTTTCCTGATGAATTATTTATTGTCATTTGAGGAAGATTTCCTGGCATAGAAACAACTACTTTAATCCAGTTGAATGACTGGAAGATTATTATAAACTTCACTGGTTAACTGTCATCAATAAAACGTTCTCTAGGTCTGGTTTTGCTGGAAATCAACTGAAGGGAACTTAAACCACAAAAGAAATGCAGGGATGTGACAGGACATGCTGACTTACTCATGGAATCTTTCACTGAGCAGTGAAATGACATGGTTGGAAATACCTGCGGATCTGCACAATGTCAAAGGTAGCAGTCAACTTCCAGAAAAACTTTGGTTCAGATTTCCTATTAAAGACAACCAGCAAAAAACCAGACTGTAGTCAAAGAAACACTATAAAGTACGTCACAGCTAACTAACCAGTTCTCCACAGTGCATGCACTCTCTGAATCACAGAATCATTAACAACTCTAGGATATTGTGTGGAAAGTTAAGAGGGACTGTGATGATTGACAGACACTATATATGACAAGTCCACAGCAAGTCCACAGCAATCTTTCAGAAGATTATGAAATTACTTCTTGAGTTTCTAGTGTTTATTTAGCACTGGAACTGTAAGTATATATTGCAAAAATAAAGCCAAAAAAGAACGTAACTTAAGGTATGAGTCTCATGCTCCTTAACAACTAAGCTCTAAGTGACCTCAATGTCCTTCTCTCTGAATTTATGCCTACATCACTCTCTTGGTTTGAGACAAATTTGGAGGAAAACGTCCGAAAGGAATGTATTCTCTGATAGAAAGCAGATATCAGCAGCCCCTGCCCCACCAGGTTCAGAAAGAAATTCCTCAGAGGAAAGTGAAAAAAACTATTTATTTAACAAGCAGGGTGCACACGGGCACCAAAACCTCTCACTGTGGAGAAGAGTTGGGTAGATTCAGGGTTCTTTGTAGGTGTGGCTCTGCTCTCTCTGGGGCTGGGGTTTGGCGTGGGCCCCTCTGGCCACAGTGTGGGCCTCCCGGTGATGTTCTGATGTTCTGGTGTTGCTGAACAGTTCCAGAAGAAGAGGAAAGAAACCACAGTTCCAGGGGAAAAAAAAAAAACTTCCTTGCCTCAGCCAGCAGGCTAGCTAAAAAGCAAAGAATTTTAACTTTCCGTCTCTCTCCTGAGAAACAGAGCCGAAGGTTGGGGAAAAGCAGGAAAGTTCTTCGCTCGGCTCTGCTGCAGCGAGAATGCAGGGGAGTGTGTGTGTCCTTGAGCAAAAAACACTCTGAAGAATTTGCCTGGCTTCTCTCTCCCCTCTCCTGGACCCAGTTTAAAGATACAGGAAGGCACAGGATTCATGTCTGGGCATACAGCTGGCAATAGGGGATACAGCATCATAAAGTCACTCCAAGACAATCATATACTTAAGAGCTCCTTGAAATGTGTCATATCCTAAATAGAATCTTTTCTGCTTGAAAAAGTTAGTTGTCACTAAAACAGGGATTTTATTAAGTAAAACTTAGTCACAGAAAGGATTTTTATTGGATATGGAAAGAGGATTTGTATGCAACTTATGTTGGTTTTTGTTAGTGTCTTCCCTGTCCCACTTTTTTACCTTTCTGGCAATGAAAAAAAAAAAAAACGCTAGCACCAAAATGTCCTGCAGTAGCTTCTGAATATGTAACGCCATAGTAATCTTTCCACATAGTTTTCAAATGAAGAAAACTGCTCATTACTGAGTTAGCTTGTAGTCTTCAAAAGTGCTTTCTGAAGTCTCTACCAGGGAAACATGATCAAAAATTCAGTACACAGCTCACTCATCTCTTTTGTCCCCAAGTGTGCTGTGCATCTGCTCCTCTGGATAAATTTAAGTATTTCAATTCTTCAAAGAATGAACTTTGAAAAACACAGAACCTGTTGGTCAAAACTGGAAATACTGCTTTAGTTTAAAGAGATTAAGGGGTAAAAACCTTTTTCTTTAAGTAGCTTAGCTTCAAATGATGGTGAGACTCTACAGGGTGCATGCAAATATAAGAGGATAGTAAAACTACCATCAGGAAAATTATGTTCCTTTTCGTATGCAGATTCCTATCCTTAACGTGGCCTTTTAATTAGCTTGATTATAGTGGTGCTTACTTGCTAGTGCCTCAGTGCTTTAATTTCAGAAACTGACTGTGTATTCATTATTAATCCCTATTTTCAAAGATTTATAAATAAAGCTGAGCAGCAGCAACCACAACAAAAATGAAAGATAAATTTACTTGGAAAGTGTGATGGCAGGAATATCACTTGGGGATATTTTCAAGCACTTTCACCTCAAACTTGACTTCATCTTGGCACAGTTAAGAACTGTGCACATTACAGATGAATTCTTCTAGCTTTAAAGTGTAAAGGTTTTCATAGCATTTCAGTTGTTCAGAATATTAAATGCTTAATTAAGACATAACACCAATGAAAAGAAACAATGTAATTGATGCAAGTGAAAAGGTGGTTTGAGAACCAGAGCCTGCTTGTTCAGAGAGTTGGAGAACTGGTGTGCTGGTTTGAAAGTAAACTGGCCAGAGAAATGAACCCCATTCATTTACCTTAAGAGAGATTTCAGGTCAGAGTTACAATTTAATAGAGAGATTACAATAAACAATACACAGAGACTGACTTAAACCCACAAAGTCAGAGTACAACTGGCACACTATTGGTCAGTGATGGTCACAGTCCTGTTAAGTGGTTGCATCCTGTTGAAGTGATGGTCACAGTGTGGTCTAAAGTGGTGGTCCTGTGGAAGTTCTGGTCCTCCTCTGGATCTCTTAAGTAGTGGTGGTGTTGTCCCAGTTCCCAAACCCACAGGTTTATATGCTCAGGGTCACATAGGAATGCTCAGTACCTCCCCTGGGGCAGGGAGTTTCACAATGAAATGATGTAATCCTGTGAGCCATGGGATATTCGGAAGTCCTTGATGGTTTAAGTTGTTGCAGCTGCCTATTCTGCTGGTGCTACTGAGTCCATTATGGCCCATCAACAGAGATGACCCCTCAGGATGGGTGTAACTGTGCTGGTGCTTCCCTGGAGGGAATTACCACAACTGAGTCACAGGTGTGAAGAAAAAGTAACACCACCCTGCCTTGCACAACCCTGCCTACCCAGCCTACAGCCTGAGGTGTTTGGTGTGCAAAGGGCAGCTCCTGAAAATGACTCAACATTAACAGTTCATCAGAAACGACAGAGGGGAGGAGAATACACAGTGTGGTTACACCCACTTAGTCCTAAACTGGCACCCTACTCTTGTAACCAGGACAACTGGTAAACATTTTATAATCGCTGTTTTTAGGAAAATATTGTTTTGTATTTGAGGATTTTCAGTGTTACTCATGCAGAAATTATTGCCAGAAGTGTGTTTTAATAAATTCACATACCATAATCTTTCAAACATCTGAGAATCTATATATGTACAATTAATACAGGTGAAGAAAACGTTCAGCATTGACTCAATGGCAGAACTCAGTTTTGCAGTGACAGCAGAAGCGATTTGAGTGGGAAAAGTGTTTAAAGGCAGGATTGGAAAGTCTTCAGGAGTCTCAGAAGGTAAAGATGAGTAAGGAAGGCTAGCAGACATAAAGCAGATTTTCAGGTTTGTCATGGTTTAACTCCATTTGGCAGCAAAGCCTTGCAGAGCTGCTCACTCACCCCAGTGAGATGGTGGAAAGAATCAGAAAAGTAGAAGTGGAGATGAGGATAATTTGATAGGTGAAAGTTGTGCTTGCAAGCTGTACATGCAAACAAATCAAACCAAACCAAGGTATTCATTAACCACTTCCAATGGGCAGGCAGATATGCAGCCATCTCCAGGAAAGCAGGGCTCCATTACATGAGGTAGTGAATTTGGAAGACAAAGGCCAGAAATCTTGTCCACCTTTCCTTCTTCTGCTCACATACTTTTAGCCCCTGAGAGGAGCCATGCCACTTCCTGCACAGCAGCCCCCTCTCATCTTGGGACTGCTTTCTGGGAATGGAGAGGAAGCAGGAATATTACCAAGCACATTGCCATGAGGAAAGGGGAGAATCAGACGAGAGTGCCTAAATGACTGGAGTTTCTGCTTCTCTAGCTGTCAGGACAGGAGTTGGTCCTTTGGCTCCTACACCTTCTCTCAGCAACAGCCAATGGATAGGTAGAGGTAGAGATGAGGTACTGAGTCAGATCAGCTAAACCTTGTTGGCTCCAGCCCTCTACCCTCTGCCTATGGTCTTGAGCCAGCTCTACTGAGGTCGAAGGAGTGAAGAGCCATCTATGTTAAATGACTGCATGACTGCAGCTTTAGATATGCATGTTGAGTAGCTATGTGGTTTCCTCAAAAGCTCATTTTACAATACTCCATGGAGAGAGAAGAATCAGACCATGTAATATAATGGACAATTCAAGTCACCAGCGAGCTGCCACAGATTGGACAGCTGTGATGGCTTATACCAGAGGCACAGTGGTTTGCCTCATCGCATCATATTCACGTAGCTTTCTAAACTCTTTTTAAAATTATTTCAGCCAAATGTATTATTTAAACAGAGAAAAACTACTGATTCCAAGACACTCAAAAAGAAAATAAGGTTGTTACGCTAACAAAAAGAAGCTTAATTTGCTTCTTAAGATAAAGGTGACTCTTCAGGTGCTGTGACTTTGCAGAGGTGCAATCCAACAACTATTCGGTGTTCATCAACAAATTTCAGGGTTTTTAAGATCAATTGATGAAGTCCATCTGGCAGTGAGGATGCTCCTCCAGGATATTCTTAGGCAGACTTCAAAGGGAAGGCTGATTTCACTTACATAGAAAGGAGTACTGGTCTTTTAATTTACCACTAGCAATAACCCCAAACTCCTGAATTTGATCTATACAACTGTGCAAATTAACTTTTGCAGAATCTGGATCTGAATATGATTTGATACCTTATATTTTGATAGTGGTACAATGATTTTCCCTTTTTAGAGAAGTTTCAGTGGAGACCTTCAAACTTACTCCCAACCTTGAAGCCTTGGAGCCTAATACACATTGGCTTGGACATGATGAGGGAGGGCTTAAAAACAGAGAAGACAGCTTTTGATAGAACGGCTTTCATCCACAGCTGTCAGCTGCAGTCGCCAGAGGGCACATTCTTGTCCCTGCATAAAACAGAGAGGAAAATAGACGAGTACCCTTTGAGAGCCAATCTGTGCTTTAAAGGTATTATTTGAACTATACATAACATAGAGAATGTAGCTTTTGAAGTGCACACTTGCTGAATATTTCATACTAGCCATTCTTTCAGGTTGAACAAGGTGTATGGAAGTGGTTATCAAACTGTTTTTTGACAGGAAGGGCAAAAGCTATATGTCATGAGCACTAATCACAAGGAGGCCTCCTACAGTGTAAGATCCCACTGCTTTCCCAACAAGTCTTCTCCTATTTTCTCTCCAGATTTTATCAGCAGTGTGACAGACAAACAGGCTGCTAATAATTTGTTCTTCCACCCCCTCCTCCTCCTCTCAACTATTTTTAAATGGAGTGTATAATTTCAGAGTATTGGATGCTTAATATTATCTGTGCACAACATGAATTGCATCTTCTTCCTACCTGCTGGAAGACATTCATTTAACTGGCAGCTGTTGTAAGAATTAAGAAAAACAAGGGCAGAGGAAAGAAACAATTGAAATTATGTACTGCAAAGGAAGAAAATAAATTAACTTTTGATTGATGGACAGAAATATGCTGATTATATGACAGAAATAAAACATTTCCTTCCCCTAATATTCTGCTACATGCCTCCTCTGACTTTGAAATTCAGTACAAATAAGCAGGATATAACCACAAAGCATTCACAAAAACTACTTTCTGGGTCAAGATGGAACTATTAAGTACTTTTGAATTCAAAATTTGGAGAAGGCATGGGAAAGTGATAGCTCCTGTAAGCTAATGTAATGTTTTTAAGAGAAGTTTCATGGTGATGTACACTACTAATGCGTGGACAGGCATAAAACTGCTGTGCCAGTGTGAGCACAAACAAGAAGTGGAGTATGAGAGCCCCAGGACAGAGCACTGTTACAACCTTGCTGCATCTGTGGAGTGAGGAAGATGTCTAACTCCACTTTGTCCTGTGTGATCAAGAAGCACACAGGAAAGGCCGAATACTCAGCTGCCAGATCAGGCATTTGATGACATGAAAGCCAGGTTTTTTTGGGTGCAAACAGATGAAGTTACAGTTGCAACCTGTATCTATATATTGGGAACAGGGGAAAGAGAGTGGAAACATGGGTTTGTTTGAATGCTTTCTCTGTATATACAAGCAAAATGCAAAGCAGAATATTTAGAAAGTCTTTGGAAAACCTAAGACTTTTGAAATTACTAAACATCCACAGCAGCAGAATCTGAAGATGTACAAAAAGCCACTAATAAGGACAATCAATTTTAAATTATTGTCAGCATAAGAGCAGAAGCTGAGCAGGAAGAGCTTTAATATAAAGGTCTGTATGTTTGTTACACAGGATTGTTTAAAAGGTCTCAGCTGCAGGAAAAAACCACTACAACAAAGCGTTTACTTCTGAGTTTGCTATAAAGAAAGAAGCATTCCAGATATTTGTAAAAAAAGAGAACAATATCCACATGCCTTTTTTCAATAGAAAGCTAGGTTTTGTTTTCATCTGGAAAAAACCCACAGACTAGACTCAAAATCTTGATTTACAGTGGCTTTTAAGAGCTGTGCATGCTGACAAGACATAAAGATGAGAAGCTACAAGAGCCTTTGGCAATGCCAAGTGGATAGCTCAGCAAAGAGCTAGCAGAGACTTCAGGAGGTGGTTGTCTCAGGGTTCAGGGTGCTGATGCCTTTCTGACAGCAGTTCCAAAGACCAAAGTTGGATTACGCAAGCAAAGTTCGAAGCACCAAGTTTACATTGAGATTTTTTCCTGTACTTGGTGGTTGTCTGGCAAAGCTTAAAGAAGGTAAGGCCATGACTGCTCTTCCCTAGCTTTCCCTAGAGGGAAACAGGCTACTGGAGATTGCGAGGAGACGGCTTGAGAAATGGCACCTTGTATTTGTTTTGCACGGCCTGGTTTTGGTAGCGGTGAGGCCACAGAGGTGGCTTCTGTGAGAAGCCACTGGAAGCTTCCACCATGTCAGGCAGAGCCAACAGTTGCAAAAGATGGATGTGCCACTGGCCGAGGCTGGGCCAATTAGAGAGGGTGGTAATGCCTCTTTGATAACAGATTTAAGAAGAAATCAAAGAAGTTTTTTCACAGTTATATTTCAGCCAAAGAAGAGCAGAGTGAGAACACGTGAGAAGAACAACTCTGCAGACACCAAGGTCTGTGGAGAAGGAGGGGTAGGAGGTGCTCCAGGCACTGGAGCCAGGATTCCTCTGCAGCCTGTGGTGAAGACCATGGTGCAGCAGCTGTGCCCTTGCAGCCCATGGAGCACAGCTCCATCTGCAGAGGTCCACCTGCAGCCTGTGGAGGAGTCCCATGCTAGAGCAGGTGGATGCCTGAGAGGAGGTTGTCATCCTGTGGGAGACCTGTGGAGCGAGGCTCCCGTGCTGGAGCAGCCTGTCCTCGAAGGACTGCACCCCATGGAAGAGTGACTCACACTGCAGCAGTGTGGGAAGGACTGCTGCCTGTGGGATGGGCTCGTGTTGCAGCAGTTCACAGAGAGCTGTAGCTCATGAGATGGATTCACTTTAGAGAAGTTCATGGAGAACTGTCTCCCATGGGAGACATTATCCTGCTCTGATTTTGTTAGTAGTAAATTCACTTCATACCTCTAACTTGAGCCTGTTTTGCCCTTGATGGTATTTGACGAGCTATCTCTTTAGGTCCCTATCTCAACCATGAACCCTTTGTTAAATTTTCTCTGTGCTCTCCAGTTGCAGAGGGGACTGAGTGAGTGACTTTTGTGGGTGCCTGGCATCTGGCCTGAGTCAACCCATGACATACCTGCAGGGTCATTCTTTTAGTCTGAATTTTGGCTGGTAATCCAAGTAGTCCTGGTAATCCAGGGTCAGGACTCAAAGGAATACTAAGTATGTTTGATGACAACACTAAATTGGGAGAAGCTGTCAACTCCTAAGGGGACAGAGAGGCCCTGCAGAGAGACTTAGACAAATTAGAGAGATGGGCAATCACCAAATGTATGAAGTTTAACAATGGCAAATGCCAGATTCTGCACCTGGAATGTGATAACTGCTTGTACAGACGGGGGAATGAGAGGCTGGAAGGCAGTGCCGTGGAAAGGGATCTGGGATCCTGGTCAATGGCAAGTTGAACATGAGTCAGCAGTGCCCTGGCAGCCAGGAGGGCCAAGCGTGTCCTGGGGGGCATCAGGCACAGCATCGCCAGCCAGGCAAGGGAGGGGATTGTCCCCTCTGCTCTGCACTGGGGCGGCCTCACCTTGAGTGCTGGAGGCAGCTTTGGGTGCCACAATATAAAATAGATATTAAGCTGTTAGAGAGCATTCAAAGTAGAGCCATGAGGATGATGAAGAGTCGGGAGAGGAAACCATATAAGGAGAGACTGAGGTCACTTGGCTTGGAGGAGACTGAGGGGAGACCTGTTACAGTGTACAACTTCCTTGTGAGGGGAAGTGGAGGGGCAGGTTCTGATCCCTTCACTCTTGTGACCTGTCACAGCACTCAAGGAAATGCTATGAAAACGAGTTAGGGGAGGTTTATATTGGATATCTGGAAAAAGTTTTTCACCGAGAGGGCAGTTGAGCACTGGGACAGGCTCCCCAGGGAAGTGGTCACAGCATCAAGCCTGATAGAACTCAAGTGTTTGGGCAATGCCTTCAGGCACATGGTGTGACTCTTGGGGTGTCCTGCACAGGGCCAGGAGTTGGATTTGGTGATCCAGAAAGGTGTCTTCCAACTTGGCATATTCTATGATTCTGTGACTCTATGATTAAATTTGGAGGCACCTTATTTTTGGGCTGGCAAGGCACTTGGGCTGTATCTATTGATTTTTATAGCCAGCTCATGATCGTGAACTTCAATACTGATATGTGATTTAAATACTGATACAAAATTGAGACGAGAAGAAGTGGTGCCGTGATATTTAACTTACATTTTACCCTGGCAAAAACTGTCTGCTTATTCAACATGAAAATATGCTTTTATTACCTTCTCCTCATATTGTCTTCATTAGAGTGAACAACATTCAGAAATATAAATAACCATTGAAGATACAGAATGTGATGCATAGAAGTAAGGGATTATAAAAAAATATCCAGGTATTACACCAGCTGTGAGACCTAACTGTACACAAGAGTTAAGCCAGAAGTTAAATTATTGCAAATGTTGGCCCAAAGCAGTAAATCAATATGTTTTGACAGCCCCTATCCAAGAGCCATAGATTGTTATTCAATGAAATGATGAAGTTTTTCCAACATGTCTGTTGGTTTGCTTACAGTAGAAAGGAATAAATTAAATGCAGTGCATTTAAAAAAATGTCCAGTATGCACAAAGCTTGATATGGAAAAAAAATACCCAACCACTTGATTTATAAAATACACAGTGTTCCAAACTCAAACCATGCAAAATGGAAAGCCTGTCTAAATGAGTTCCAGTAATGACTGCAGTTAGGAGGATTAACTTCTGACGATATGTGTGTAATGTGGGAAGGCAAACAATGGTTGTTATTTCCGTAACATGGTATGTGAATCGCAGAAATGTTGTACTCTTTCTCCTAGCTGAGGACTATCAGACCACAGCAAACCGTCTGCCATTTTATACAGCAACAAGAAGTCAAAAAAAAATTTTTTTTTTTGGCACATTAGAGAATGGGTGAGGGTATTATGTGAGGAAGGGAGAGTTAATATCTGTTTGCATAGTCTGGACCTTTGTGTCAGGTTTGTGGGAGTGAAAAGATGTAAGTTCATAAGCCTATTTAGGAGGGGTGGGCTGCTAGAAGAGAGGATGGAGGGAGATTTCAATTAGCCTGTTTTAAAATACTCACCTTGTGGGATGCATATACCAGTAAGTGTTGTAATTGTCAATGCTTGATTCATTTGTCTGCAAGGGCTGTTAATAAGACACTACTAGAATTAAAGGACAGGTGGGTTTATTGTGCTACCTTCCCAAGCTGAGACTAACTTTCCCCTGTATTAACACAGAATTCCTGCTGGTAAATGCAGAACTTTCAAGATGGCTTTAAAATTCATCATTTTCAAATTGAGATGGAGATGAAACTCCAGTTTCCTCAGTGCTTTCTGCAAGTCTTTAAGGAACTTTTCCTCAGTAGCTGAGAAGCCAGAACAGGTCACGGAAGCAGTTGTAAGACTGAACTGGGAAGACTGAGATTCATCCAAAAACAGCACCAGAGAGATCACGAGAGCTGCAAGTGGGTTTGGGACAGACTTGGAAGCACGGTACTGCAATTTCCATCTAGGTGTTATCTTCACTTCAGATATTATGTGTAAGGCGAGTGATAGAGAAATTGAATAACTTTAGATATAATAAATATAATTGAATAATTTTCACAGGCAGGGAATGGATAAAAATAAATCTTCAGAAAAAAAACTGAAAAGGCTGGGTTAGAAAACTTGAAAGAACCAATCTGCATTGCTGATAATTGGTTATTGGTTTGGTTTTCAAGCTAAACTTTGACCTCTTAGGAAGAAAAGTTGAGAAGCAAATACTGCTAATGAGGACATAGTAGGACACAAGAAGAATACAAAAACCAGTGCTATGCTACCCCTTGAGATGGACTGCACAGAGATGAATGTGATAGTTCAACCAAGTTATTTAGCAAATGCAAATAAAACACCATGTGCAGTTAAGTGACAAGAAATAATCAAAGATACAGAAAGCACTCCTCTGGGAAACTGAGAGGATTAGATTTGTTTGCCTTGCAGAGGAGATTAATTACTGTTACTGAACATAATAAATGCAGAAGAGGAAGTAGATGAGAAAAGTATGTTTGCCAACTCTTACAGCAAAAGAATAAAATAAGATCCAGTAAAAAATTAAAGGCAAGAAGTGTAAGACTAATTGCAGGACTTCTTTAATGATAACATAAAATTAGCCTCTTGAATTGATTGCCACAATATGTGAGCTCAGTAAGGTTTGGAAAGGGGAATGTATATAGCTAATGAGGCTCTTTGCAGTCACAATAGTGCAAACTGAGAATAACTGGAGATATAAACCAAGGATATCATGGATAACCAGAACATTACATATGTAGTCAGTCAAGACTAGCATTTCTGTGGTCTTCCTGAATACCAGAAGTATTCAAGTATTCAAGTATGCAGTATAGCGCAGACCACAGTGCTGTATTCTATAAGAAGAGGCAATCTCTGTCCTGGAACACGTATAAAGGATATACAAACATTGGTACACTGGGGAGTCCAAGGCACTTTGAAAGCCAAGAGAAATTTTGCTAGTGAATGCTAAATGTCAGGCAACTGTCACAAATTAAGTTTGTAGCCCTAGACTAAGAGAGTGACAGCAAGCAAAGTTTGTCAGGTGGCTTTATCTCAGTCTTTCTTCTTGTCTGTTTCTCATTTGAAAGGCAGAGACTCCCCAGTGTTATCCAGACAGCTAGTGTTGACAAGACATAAATCAGACAACTACTAAAATCTCCACTAAGCACCTCTCTTATTTAGGATGCTTTGGGATCAGTTATATATGCAAAATGTAAAAATAGTAATGAAATTGTGTCTAGTTTCTGAAAAGGAAACAAACACCTCCCCGCCCAACTTCTTAACTGTGAGCTGTAATTTGGTTTAAAAAACCTTCTCACTAAAGATTTCAATTCTCTTTGACAAAAAGTCAGATTCTGAACTCTGTCAAAAACACATGCAAAGCATCTCAGTAGAGAAAACACAGAAGTTCATTGCTGAATTTTAAAATATATTTTACATTAAACTATTTAAGATGGTAGAATAAAAGGTGGAAATGTTATTTTAGGACACAGAAACCAAACAACAGGTTCTTTCTGGTTTCCATTATTGTCGTATGTCAGAACCTCACAATCCATTAATAATTGTTCCTCAAGACAACTGACATCGTAGAAGTAAGAAGGGTGAATTGAAATTCAATACCTATGTTTAAGGATAGAATTTAATGAAGAGTGTAAGACAACCATTACTAGACATTATTGATAGAAATGGGTCAAATTCAGTGCTGTTGGAAACACAAAAAAAAGTTTGGAATTTGCCAATTCATCCATCTCAAAATCTTTTGTGAGTATTTCTAAGATGACTGATAGCCTTCCCCAAATTCTATCTAAATGATTAATAACCATTTTGTGTGCTCTTTTACTTGTGAATCAAATGCAGTCAAATGCCTGGGATCTATGAGAGCAGGTCAAAGACATTTCCTAGCATCATGGCAGGAAATTAAAGAGGAAGTATTACAAAGTTTTGAAAATTATTATGTTTTCTGCATAGTTGGCAGCCCTGTGAAAATGACCCACAAAGTGTTGCATGTAGTATAAAGCAAACAAACTTAAAAAAAACTTTTAAAAATAAATAATTAATCTTTAATGATTTTCTAGCACAGATTGATAAAAATGTCTCTTTTTTTGCATATTAATACACAAACTTACATGAAAATCAAGCAAATTACCATCTAGAACAGATCATGAAGAGCTTTTTTGTAAACATTTCAATGAAAAATTTTTTCTAAAATGTAAAATTTTTAGTGACCTAATCTCATAGTATTATGAAAAAAGAGTACCTGTTGTAAGCAAAACACAGGAAGAAAAGGCTTTCAGAAATAAGCACAATGGTATTTTTTGAAAAGTGGTTTTATATAGATTACTAAACAGGAATTTTTCAGAAGTATTGTTCACACTGCTGTTCACACTATACATGTGTCCTTATTGCACATGACCAGGAGTATTTTTGCATTTGCAATATCAAGGAGAAATGTCCTAGACAGATCACAAGGGGGTGTCTCTCGTTAGCTTAGGAGATGGAGAGGATCTCAGCAGTTTTTAGCCTGGTATGTGAGAGCACCTCTTATTTCTTGCCTTCTGCATGAGAAGGCTTGGCTGGTGATACAACCCCGTGTTCTAAACCTCAGAGGACTATGCACTACTAATAGTTGAGTTTGGTATTGCATACAACAGTCCTAAAGATGAACTGCTTCCCAACAAAGTGGAAAGGTTATTCTACTCCCCTAGTTTTCAGTGTTAGATGTTGGGATGGTTCTGGCCACCATTGCTTCAACTGCTAGCCATTAAGGCACGGGAGAAATGTCTGGTACATGCTTCACAGAAGTCAGGTTTTTCCAGCACATTAATGCTGTACTTGGCCTCCTTGGGAAATCAAGGAGCCCGAGGCTGTCCATGTGAAACAGAAACATGAAGCACATTTGACAACAGACATGGAAAACAACTTTACTTTCAGAAGTAAAAAGAGACTTCTCTTGCATGTATCGAAAAGCAGAAATGTCCAGGAGACAGATGTCTATCACCAGTCCTGGCATGGGATATCTCTCTGAATGTGCTCCCTTTGCAGCATATGATCACCACTGGCATGGCTAGGTAAGATCTAACGTAGGATGGGATGAAACCACTTCAGATTTTTGCAGAGGTTTATTAAGCATTTTTAAGAGGCCCTGGGGACATAATATATGACAGAAACCAAATCCAGAATGCCTGCAATGAACTGCCCGAGGACTGAGGCGTGTTCATACTTGGCCATTAGACTCAGAAACTTCAAAATCCATCAAATGGTACGAAGAGCTGCTTGAAGTCTGGTTGTGTGACGTCCTTCATGAAAAGGAAGGGAAACCACTTCACCTGAGGAGTAGCAACCACCACAAAGTTTTTTCTGAAGAGCCTGAAGGCCATGCAAAGCCTGAATAAGAAAGCTTCGTACTAATAATGATTCAGGCTCGTAATGAACTAGGGTTATTGCCTGTGTAATGGCTGAATCAACAAGGCAAAAATAAACATCTTGAAGTCTGAGACTTTAACCAGTTTTGTTTTCAGAAGCAATGCTATTATTTCAGAAATGGTCATGGCCCTGAACTTGAAAAAACACAGTTTCTGGGACCAAGATGGGTCTGGGATGAGTATTTTCATGAGAAAGATTTTCGAAAGCAGGTAAATGTATCTGGGGAAAGTCCATGTCTCTTGGCATGGTCTCAGTGACAGGATTTAAAGAGCAGAGCAATGAGCAGCATTTGGTCTCTTGCTGTGTCCTTCAAAGCAGGAGTATTGTTACACAAGGCTGCTTTTTCACATGGAGGATGAGGATCTCAGTGCAGAGGTAAAGCATCTGAATGCTGGTTTCCTCTAACTGAATCTGCAAAGCTCTGCAAGGTGCTCTCAGATTGGATAAACAGGCAAGTGCTTCATTTGAACTTGTTTCACAAAGCTCTATGCCCCTCAAAAGACAGGCCTTCCACTGCACAGGGTAAGTCTTCGGACTACTACTTCTGTCTACCACCAAGTCTTAAACGTACCTCCTCTAGAGCAACTGAGGTTTTACACACCATAGGAATACATACAGGGAAGAGACAAAATTTGTGGTTCCTCTCCCAGTTTGCTTTTCATGAGACGTTTCTGTGCCATAGAGGTGCCATCTAATTCCGAGTGATTTTAAACTATACATTGAATTTTACAGTTTCCTAGTTACTTTTCCCTTCAGTTTCCAAAAACAACAGAAAAATGGCTGTGATATTTTATGACCCTACCCTCTGTACGGCCCTTTCCTACGTTAGCTTTTCTAGGGAATCACTGAGTTCAAGCTAAAACTCATTCTGTCAGCTCTTGAAAACAAAACCAGAAACTACTCTAAATGTTTTGCAAGAATCATGCATTTGCATAGCAAAACATTGTCAGAAAGATAAAAATTATTTTAAATTAAATATCATGAATCAAAGATCTCACTAGCAATAAACTTCTTATTAAGAACTTGTGAAATTGGACAAGAAGCAATGTCTTAGGTAAACAGTCTGGTTAATAAGACACTTGATTATTGATGCTAATGATGAACATTCAATGGCACCAATAATACTTTTATTTAAATTGATTTCAGAGATAATGCCAGCATTACTAGCACTAATAATTCTTCTGTATCACATTCATTAGAAAGGCTCCCAAGCCTTATGGCTGGAAAGATCTCCATAGGAATTTAATCTGTTGTTTAATGAATTTAAGACATAGCAGAACTTTAACCCTAGAAACTGCTGTGATTTAGCTGTGGTATAGAGTAGTCACATGAGAGGGCAAATTGGGCTGCCTGGAGCCATATTTCAGGCATCTCACAAGTCTCCAATATTCGGCTGTGCAACCAAAATGGCATTTTAAGAAGTGTTTTGTATGTTTGGCATTACATATGGGCATGTGTGTACATAAGTGAGTAAATGATTTTAAAATCTGGTTTAAAAGATTTTAAGATAAAAAGAATGTCATTAAAATTTTGGAAGTCAGTGCTCGACCAATGTGACATGACGATATGTCTGTGCAGTGTTTTGTAATTTGTCTTGTAACAGAATACATCCTTTAATTGCACAATGATATGCCTAACTTTTGGTGCTTACTGGCCTGTATGCCCTTATCTCCTCATGAATTCCTTGTGCAATTTCCCTGCTTTTCTCCTCTCCTGCATCTTTATTCTTATCAGATCAACCATATGTTGCCAAATAAGTGCCAGTTCCAGTGTGAGTTTTGGAAATGTTGAGACAAGAGGAGAAGATTTCATTTGGAGAATTCAGAAAACATAAACTAAGCATTAACTCATACAGTCTGAGACTTTGTTTAATCTAACAGCAGGAACAGTGGGAGAAGACCCACAAGTCTGCTCTCTGTATATATATCACACCTCTGAGTACTGCATTTTCAGTACGGTAGCCCAGTTTTTTTCCATAGCATAAAGTTCTTAGCAAATAAAATTCCTTTGCAAGTACTTCTGCTAGTTCATTTGTCTTTATAGACTAATTATCCTGCATTGTCGAAAAATATTCATAGTGATAGAAGGCTGTAAGAATCTCAACTGGCACCTTTTTGAAGTTAGAAAAGCTTAGAAGAGAAAAAATGTGAGCCTAATCCTGTCCCACTTGAAAGCTCAAGAAAATCTAAGAATGCTCTGTGCTTGCTTGCTCCCTCCTGGGGGTTTCTGTTTATTCTTATTTATATTTTGATATGAAAATTAGGTTGCATGAGAGGTTTTTACAAGTGTTTAACCAAGATACAATTTCTTAAAAAATCTCACCAAAGTGAGAGACAAAATGAACACTGCACTTGCATTTTCAATTTTGTCGTTTGGATTGCAAGTGTTGAGTTTCATATCTCAGACACAAGTACAATGAGCAGGCATGAGATAAAAATGAATCAATTCATGAGGTATTGAAATACAACTGAAGAAAAATACATAGCAGCATAAAGCAGTAGGGGACAGGAAAAAGCAAACTACAGTTTGTAAAGATGGTTTGCATTTACATGAATGAGGTATAGTCATATTGACTGTAAACCCTTCAACAAGATCCTCATAAAAATGCCACAGAGTCTTTATGTAAATTTATTCTGTGATTGGAAAAAGACTAATCTCAGATAATTTGATCTAAGCAGCTTGGATCTGATGAACAGCAAAGCCAGGGCAGCATGGGCATCAGTCACTTGTTGTGTACCGCAGCACTTGGGTGAGACCATGATCTCATGATCTTCAGCCTGTATTTCTGTTGGTACCTGAACTAAATAAACTAGGTCTTGCCAACTACAACTCCTCCCTTCTCAGTTACAATAAGGTCATTTTAAACTCTGTACGTAGCTTTTGATTTCAGTTCTTCATCTCAGTCAAAGACTAGCTCCAGTACTTCAGTACCAGTTCTGGTATCTTCAGAAGCACAATGATAGCGCACTCATTTATATCCGTGTGGAAAGAAAAATGCCACCTACTGAGTTATGCTTAGGTTTTTTCAGCAATCTCATGGTTTCAGCTGATATTTCCATTTCAATAGTGAACACGTACTATTCTACAGATCTTGAAATCTGGGGAAAGCACAAACCTCAGCAAAATGTTTGCTATTCCCCCCAGCTGGACCTTGAATTTAAATGAAATGAGAAGCAAGCTATAAACTTTGCAATGGCTGATTTACAACAGAGGACAACAATGAGTCATGAATCAGAGACTGTTTTAATTGATTTTGCATACATCATAAACTACAGAAAAGCTGATTAAATAGCTTGTAGAAGGCTTTATGAGTGATTTCCATTCCAGAGTTGTTCAAGTCTTTATTCGGGGGCACAAAAATATACAAAAGTGCATGTGAGATTGTTTTTTAAAATAAAAATAAAAACAAACAAAAAAATATTGGAGGTCTTACAGATAGCAGGAATCTTAAAAGTCATCCTGGATGCAAGATAAGAGAACGTGAAAACTAGAGAAACCCATTAAATCTGGCACAGAGAATTCTGGCAGAGGGAATCTTAGACAGTACTGAAATTAATTTCAATTGCTTGTTATTAAGATACCCAAGCACACTTGAATACGTCATTCTTATGACTTTCTCTCCAATCTTTTTGATTTCTCCTGGCTATTTCCTGTTTCATTTCTCCTCTGACCTCAGGACAGGTGTATGAGCCCAATGCAATCAAAGAACGTTAAAGATACATATCTGAACTCATTTGAGGCTATAAAAGCAGTTGGTGGCAGCTGATACCTCTGCCACTTGCAAGGTGCAACAAAGCTGAAAATTGGTCTGAATCCTGGGAAAATAAAAGTTTCACACAATACTACAAAATATTCTTTGAAAAGGACGTTCTGTGGGATCTTTTACTTCCTAGTAAGAAGTGCAGAGTTTCTACCTCATCCCCAGCTGAAGGTCTGTGTAATGGGTTGAAACTGAGTTGATTGACGAGCTTTTAAGCCAATGCGCTTTTGCGAATTTTGCATATTAAACCCTGTGCAAGGGCGGGAAGTTCCTCTTGTTCCTGGTCTCCTGAGGGAGAAGGGGGGGCATCTGAGCTACGGGTGGCCTCCGGGCCCGGCCCGGGCTCCTGCCTGCCCCCCCTCACCCCTCTCCCTTCCCTCAGAGCCACGAGCAGCTAAACCACCCATGGACTGCCCCAAAGCCGAATCCATCCGGCTCGGCTTCTGGAGAAATCAGGAGGGGCCTCCCCTCCCCCTTCATGCAGCCCGGGGGAGCCTCCTCTCCCCCTCCTGCAGCCCGCGCAGACCCAGCGGGACCAGCGGAGCCTCCTTTTCCAGCCTGCACAGCTCGCACCGAACTGAACATCAGCGCAGCCCGTGGGGAAAGACGTGAGGGAGAAGAACATGGAGGCTGCACGGTCAGGGAGAAAGAGAAAGTCAGTCACGTGGGACGACGCTGAGATGGCGGCGGGAGAAAAGGGCGTGTGCGTTCCGGCGCCAATCTTAAAACCCCTTCTAGCAGCTGCGGAGGACTGAACTCTTTAAATCATTTTAAAGTATGGGGAGATGAAAATCCACGCCTGTGAGAATTCATGTTGCAGCCTGTGAAGATGTAAGAGAATGCCTATGCCAGGCCATGTAGTTGTGAAGCAGCTTTTAGAAGTTTGTGAAGAAGCAGAGAAGCCCTTGTGTTTAAGCTGAAATAATTTATGTTTAAAAGAGATTGGAAAAAGAAAACCTTTGTGTTTGGGCTGGAAGAATTCATCTTTAAAAGGACTTGTAACCCCATGTGATGGCCCATGATTGCAGTGTGAATATACTGTGGAATTGTCATGGGAGAGATATTTCACTTCAGTAGATAGTTTCCGGGCAGACTACTGAGTTGTGAAGGATTTCCACAGCATGGCAGAAGGGAACCCTTTTTCCCTAAGCGTAAGAAAGAGACTTTTAAGGACTGCAACACTGACCAAAATTGTTATGCTTTGTGCAAGGTGGTAAAAGGAGGGGGGAGTGCTGGAGGGAGAAAAGGGAGGGGGGAAGGGGGTTTTGCTTGGGGAGTGCTGGAGGGAAGAGGGTTTTGCTGTAACTTCTTATTATTTCTTGTTACTTTTAACTCTGTTAGTAATAAACTTCTTTACATTATTTAAAGTTTTAGGCCTGCTTTGCATTTCTTCTGGTCCTTATCTCACAGAGTGAAATAGATGTGATCAAACCGCTATAGTCTGGATCTGTGGGTTCATCAGTTTTGAGTATATCTGTTCCTGGTGATTACTATTTTATTATTTGTGAGAGAATAATCCTTAGCTTCAGCTGTATTTTAATTGTACGGTATGACACTGTTTAAAAACATGTTAAATCACAGAGAAAATGTCACAAGTTTATGAAACTGGAAGGAACATCCTGAGATATCACAGTCTGTCTTTTGCCACAATGTGCAAAGCTTGCTATTTAGAAATGTTATCAAGCTCTACCTTAAAACCATATTTCTTATTCTGTACAACTTGTGTCAGAAGACTGCTTTCAAATCATAACCTAAAAAATTTCAAACTCTCTTATACTTCCCAGTGTAAAATATATTCTTGATTATTTTAATTCCAAATGCTGTTGTAACATTAAAATTTTTTTTTAAGGATGTTTTCGAGAGAGATGGAGACTGTGCAACTGGGCTTTATGTTTTGAATTGCTGGAATCTTTCAAGAAAGTATGATGGTGGGCAGGGAACTGTCTCAGAGACAGCAGGCACCCATGAGGCCTGTACAAAGATAAACAGCTTGCAGAGGTGAGGGGTTCCTGCCACCCCAGCAGGACGGAGGAAGCTCAGCCCTTTTTCACAGTGTTTGGTAGAAGCCTGTCGACATATCTGCATTAACCCTAAGATGCTGCTTTTTCTCCACATGCCAACAAGAAGGTATATAAAGCATGTACAGGGGACTGCAAGGTACTGGTGGGAGAGGTGGACCATGGGAGGGAAAAGAAGGGTTGAAGAGGCAGGAGGAGGTAGACATTGCAGAAGGAGTCTCAGGAGATGTGATAGGAGGGAAAATTGAAGGAATATAGCAAGTGTGATAATGGGTACTGTGAAAAGGAAATGGAAGAAAACAAACCTACAGGAGATAGATCCTTTCAATAGGTCCTTTAATCTTGGGGAAAATGTGCATCTTGAGCAGTTTTCCAAAATTACCTAATCAATACAAGCAACCATGCCTATCCCTAGCTTTCATCCCTCTAGGCTCAATACAGAATGCCTTTTCCTTATTTAATAATTGTCTTTTGGCAATTGTGAGACTTTCTTATTTATGGTACACTTTCATATGTTTTATGGTGCAGCAGGGGAGGTGGCAAATTTCCCTCCTTTGGTGGGAGTGTTATATGGTATCTTGGGTTGGGAAAGAGAGCAGCCTTAATTCAAGCAGGGATATCTCAAAAGCAGGGATATATTTGAGATATACAGTTGATACCAAAAAATGAGGGAAAATTATGTGTAATGAGGGGGTAGCCATAATCTCCTTATATTTTTAGTTAGTACGTGCATACAACAAAGTACCTGTGGGAGAATTCTCATGCTCAAATGAGGTCCCTGTGTCCTGGGTATGTCTATAACTTCCCTTGCATGCCACTTCTTTGAGGTCTAATTAACATTCCTGTTTTGTGCCATGAAGCAGAGCATTTTTCCCTGCTTCTTCCTCATGCTTCCTGTCAGTATCAGAAGAGTTCCTTAGCTGCTCAGGCTGGAATTGCTTATGAGAAATTATTAGAGGATGCACCAAAAAAGTTACATTCTTGTTACAACAATCTTGTTGATCTAGTGGAAATGGTAGTATAGTTTTGGGCTAAAACTGTACAGTAACAACCATTATTACCTTTTATGTGTTTAATTCTTATTCTAGCTATTGGATTTTATTAAGGGTTATAGCAGCTTTTTACAGTAAGACCTTACAGCAAATATTCACACCAAGCAAGTGAAGGTTCCTCAGCTGAATCTATCTATCTGTTTATCTAAATTTCAGGCGATTCCTCTTAATTGATAGGTGAAAGTCATATTTAGTGTAGCTGAAATGAAAACGACTACAGATCAAAGTGGGTTCCTTTTAAAGTTTTTTTTCCCTACAGTGAAAGAGATTAGCATTAATTCGCATTAATTTGAAATCATCATCAAATATCTTTTCCTACAAAGATGACATAATCAAAGCTAACATTTAATCTCATTCTTCATTGAATAAAACAGTATTCTAAGGGCCAAATTTGTGTTGAAATCTGTTAAGTAAATAAAATACAGAAAAAAAACCCTACCAAAAGGAGTAGGAAACAATGAAGTCAGCCTTGGACAATGTTAACCCAAATAGTTAATCTGCTCTAGCCATTTGAAATTCACTTAGTAGGTTTGCCAGAGATGACTATTAGCACAAATGAAGGGACCATGTTTGCAAGTTGATACAGGTATCCTTTCTCTTGTGCCAAATACATGATCTGGCCATTTAATTAAATAATTCTTCTCCTGATCTCCAAAAGCCTGGTTTAGTTTTATTGCACATATGAGACCAGTAATTCAAGGACTTTGAACTCAGACCTGAAAATGAAATTAAGCCAGTTAGAGAGAGTCTCACTGAAATAGATATGCACATGTCTCTGGCAGTGCAGGCCTCTTCTCAGTCCAGTAACAAAAGGGCACTTAAGGGAATATGGAATGTTCTGCACGGTGTGATTTAACAACACAATCCCTATTAACTTTAATGAGAGTTGCACAATTAAATCTTCACACAATGTGCTAAAAATTACTCTTTCAATTTAATGCATAAACTAATAGGTCCACTTTAAAATGTGAGAGGATAAGGTAGGTGAATAATTTTTGGAAAAAATCGAGCCTTAGGTTGATTAGACACTTAAGAAGAGGGGACAAGTTAAGTATATAGTATGAATCTTGTTGAACTAGACATTTAGAATTAGTATTTTATATATAATGTGAGTCTTGGAATAGATAAACAGAAGTTATGAAAGGTTTGTATTCTTCACTGTGAACCAGGTAAATAACTAGGTTGTCTCCATTTCAACAGCTTGTGTAGAAGGATGTCTAATTAAGACTTTAAGCATGCTTCCACCAATTAAAAATACAATACACAAACCTTAAGAAACTTAGAAGCCCTCTTCATGTACAGCCAAAAAGATTCACACTGTAGCCAAAAAAAAAAAGTAACTTCTCTTCCTTCTTGTTTTTGGACAAGTTGTAGAGGAGCAGTGAATTCCCATAGTGATAAATCATTATTAAGAATTTTCTGTACTGCTCTCAAATACAGTGGGAAGTCAAAACAGGCTGTGGACCACTAGTAATTTTGACTCAAAATACAATATTCTGTCCTAGCAATATACTAATACATTCTGTGGAAACCTTTAACTCGCAACTGGGCTTCAAGTACAAGGAGTAATTACTCTCTGATTTTTTTTTAAATGTAGCTCTATACTATATGTAATTATATATATCAGGCTTTGAGGGTTTATTGACAGTAAACAAATACTGTATTTACAGACATACTGTATTTTTACATATACAACCATATCCTTGTATAGCTAAGAGGCTTTACTTGTGCATTTATTCATGGTCAAACTTCACATCCAAATCCTTTTCTCCTGAGGATGTGTTTGGAGAACAATGACAAAACCATACAAACTGCCCATACAATTGAAGGTCTAGCACATTTTTTCCCATGAAGTTTGAGCTTGTTCACTATCAAGAAATTTATGAAAGAAAATTTAACACTCTTCTAGTTCTTCAGTGTCCTTAAATTTGACCACACTTTATATGATTATATGAAGGGATGAAGTCTTGCCCATTCCTCTCAAAACCAGAGCTGAATAGGGAAGTAGAGAAATCCTGGAAGTTAAGGGCTTAGACATGATCTTCATAATGAGACCTTCATAATGCAAATACCTGTACTTTCATATTTGGTATTCTACAAGACAAGGTGTAATTTGTTCTCTGCTCCTTCTCATGACCATCTCTCCTTAGAGTCTTCCTATTTCATAGCAATTCTCCTCAGAAACAGATATCTTGTTACCTGTGAGAAAATACTACTTTTTCACTGATGTAATATATTCAAAGTAGCACTCTTGTGTGGAGTGTACAGTTAACTGTCTTGGTAAGCTGAAAGTCAATAGATAAATACTCCTCCCCAGTGTATGAAGTGGAGCGGAACCTGAATGTCACCTATTGCAATGGGATTTTCTGGATGCCTGTACAAAGATAACCCTTACCAAGAGCATCAGCTGTGACTTTAACACTTTGGCTTGCAAATGGTGTTAAATGAGGCTGAGAAGTGATTAACAGGCATCAGATATGGATCGTTTTACTGAATTCATGATCTCCTGTGAACTTCTTGAGCTGGCATACAGCAAGTAAAAACTTCCACTGTACATTTTATAGTGAATCTCTTACACTAGGAGATAAGAAATAATGCATTAGTTTTTCAGTCCTGAATTTTTCCCTAAGTACTCCAATTTTTGCAATAGAGAACATTATTATGAATATGAGTCTAAGTGAGAGTAGGTGGCCAAGAAGTAGACAGCAGAGGTGATCTTCAGGAAAAAAAATAAAGTAGTAATAATAAATTACTATAAAATAAAAATGAGGCCACTGCAGATGTCTGATGAGAACTAAGGACAGAATCAGTACAAAGGATTTTCTCGGAACATTTTCTGATGCCAAATATAAGTAAGAAACAGACAAACTGAATGCCAAAAATGCATAATTGATTTATTTCAGAAGAGGATTTGGGATTCTGAGATGACTGTATATTTATCTGTGATGGGAAAATGGATAAACTAATTGGAATGGAAAGACGAATTTTAAGTGACATTTAAAATTTAAATGATAGAAAAGCTTTTTCTTAACTTTGTCTGATAACTTTTGTACTAGAAATATATGTTCTGAAATGGATTAATAACACCCTCTTGTGCTCTGAAGCTCTTGCTGCTAGACGAAATCATCGTCCTTTGGGAATGAAGTCAAAGCTCAGGTGAAAATTCAGGTGCAAAACCTGAGCTGTCAAATGGGAGTCACCTAAGATACTGGGAATGGGATCTCTAGCTGGAAAGTTCTGGAAGCCCAATTTAAAAAATGCTTATTCACAGGAAAATTGTGCCTGTGACTATTACTTATTCTGAGTGGATCACTCAGGATAGAGTTTAATGAACTACTCAGTTATGAAAGGAAGCTATACCCTTTAAACACGTATCTGTAGGATATTAGTCATGCCTCCCAGTCTTTATCATTGTCTTCATAAAAGACAGAAAAGCCAATTAGAAACTGCTGATAGGATATGGTATAGGACATACTAAAACAAGAAAAACTTAAATTTGAGAATTTTTTTGTTGGTTGGGTTTTTTTATAACATGAGAACTGGTCTGAGGAACCACTTTGAATTAAGAACTGTTTGGATTTTCATGTCATGACTAAGTGGCTGATAGTATAACTTGAACAAAACTGCAGAGCAGAAGTTATATTTAGTGTTCTGTGAATCCTCAGACTCCTGGTTTTGGATAGTCCTTAAAACCTGTTGATTTTGTGATTATGTTAATTCTGAAAGGCATGGAGATTTGACTAGTTCTTGTGGCACAATAAACTATGTTTATAAGCTATATTACCTATCAGTATTCTAAATTAGTGTAGAAAATATAGCTAAAGAACTCATCTTTAATCTAATGGTTACTGAACTATTTTAATCAATGTTCCCTGAGCACACCAATATAGATATAATTGCCTTTTGTGCCGCACTGCACTTTCGCCTCTTTCTCCCGTGGTATCAAGAAGAGGATACAGTGTTCACAGCTATATCACATGCCTTGCAACTGTTGCTGACATAGGGTTAACACTAATGATGAGATTTGGAACAAGTCAATGTCCTCTCCAAGCCTGTTAGAATTTGGACCAGAAGCCACAACACAAAAACAAATAGAAGCAAAAGACTCATGGTATTTGACTGGCAGACTATTGCCACTTACGTATTTGGAATAAACAGTCATGTTCTCCAGCAGTGTTTTCCCAGATGATTCATCAGTTGTGCCAAGATCGTGTGGTGCGAGGAGAATAACTCTCTGTGCCTGGCCATACATGCACATGCATACCCGTGCTCATACATTCCCTCCTAAACATTGGATGTCCTGTTCCTCACCTCCACTGCATGGAGCAAACATCAGCATAATCTAGCTTTGCACAGACTTGCACCTGGGCCAGTATCACCAAAGTCAGCCATTCAGGTCAACTCTGCAGTGGAGATGCACAGTGAACTGCCTGTTGTGATGCTGCCTTAGGCCATCAATGCCCTGTTTGACATCGCAACTCAGAGACGTTTTCTAAAAAACCAAAACGTTACTGATTTTTTTTTTTTAAATTTCAGAAAGTCTTTCTGTTTCCGGTTCTGTGCTGTGGCCCTCATAAGAGATTTGTGTAAAAGCCTATTTGTGAGGATGCATATTACGTGAAGGAAACCCAAGTCTGTAATCCATTTTTCCCACTGAAGCCATCTTTACTGAAATGCCTCTGAGCTGGCCACAAATCTGCTACAAAACAGTGCAAGTTATCTATTTCTTTAATAAATGAAGCATTTATAATGATTTCCATAGAACATTTTTCTTAATCTTTTATCATATTCTCCTTAGCAAGTAACTCTCTGGGGCCATTTCTCAGCTACAGAACAGATCTATCTCACATTTCATGCAGGGTTATTAAGAGCATTACTTTTCTTAGACATTGGTTTATTGATGTCCTAAAGGGTCCTCCTCAGCACATCTTCTAGATACTCAATTCAAGTAGAAGATCTGTCTTTCGCACAGCCTAAAAATGTTTTAGGACTTAGTTTAATGCTGTCTGCTGCTTCTGCCATAATATTTCTGATCCAGTCACCTATTTTATTTCCAGTGGGGAAAAAGTATTTTGAAAACCTCTCAGGTTTAAGAATTAAGTCTTCACTAATGTTCATAATTTCTTTTTTTTTTTTTTTCATAGAGAAGTTCACTGTGTAACTTGCAATTTGCTTCATATTTTTCAGGTTAGGCTAAGTAATGTTGATACTAGTTACCATGACAGGGTTGACAACAGTATGTAGAGAAAAAAACCCTGTAAATCAGATCCTGTACAACTTTCCATTCATACCCTTAATTCTCAATAGCAGTAATTGCTTTTTGTCTCGCTACCCTGGTTTCTCCTAAGGAGACATTTGCAATCATACTGAAGTTGAGCTGAACTATCTTTACCCATTAACAATTAAGGGAGATAAACCTGAATCCAAAATTTAGCCTGACTGAGCACAAGTAAGTTGCAAAGGGAATTTTCCTGATGCAAGGGAGCTGATGGTTGCATCACCTTTTCTGAACTACCTTTTCTGGGTGAACTAATATGACAATTTAGATGGCAAATAATTGGAATAAAATAATCGAAAGAGAAATAACCCGAAGTTAATGAGAAATGTGTAAAGTACTACTAACTTAACTTTTTCAGAAAGTCTTTAAAAGAAATATGCTGCTACTGTCAAAATAAATAGCTATATACAACAATTAGGAAAAAAAGTGTATATGCTAAAGAAATTCTGGAATTAAATACATTGAAATATCTTTTTGCATGCTGTTGTTTATTTATTGTTTACAAAGATTATTGGCAATAATATTTTGTTTGTAGGTTGATATGCTGCACTGAAGAAGTCTACTGATAATAAAGGTTTATCCCTTGCAGAAGGGAACAATTTCTACTAGCAATATTATATATTTTTGATAAAGTCATTTGTTGAAGAAAGGATTTAAGAGAACACGATCTTCTTGTTTTATAAGAGGTAATAAAATATCTATTATCTATATTCAGAGGGCAACACTCTGTAACCAGCCAGTTTTCCAGACAAGGAAACTCTATCATTATGATCATCTTTTAGGAACAAGTATTTCAGCTTCCTGGCTTTCAACATTTCAGCACATTTTCCTTCTCTAATTTCTCTCTGCATTCTTGCCAGTCTTACCAACTAACCTAGTGATGAAATCTCTGTATATCTGGGATGATGGATTCAGCTTCCAGAAACTGGAAAGATCTTTTAGGAAGAAGAAAAATCACCTCAAGATTAAAAGCAGAGTAACCAAGGACCCAGATGACAGAATTCAACTGGCCAGCAAATGAAGCCATTTTTTTAGACCATGATATGCAGGAGCAACTTGACGCCTGCCCAACAGGAAGTTGAGGTTGATGCTGAGAAGGAAATGAAAACATATAGCAAAGGTTTTATTGACATCTTAAAAAAAAAATGTAACAATATGGAGGAGTGTAGCTACAAGAATTGTGGGGTACCTGTTAAAAAGAATATACACATGATGCCAAGATTGAATATATATTTTGCACCAGTTTTCAGCAAATATAGCAATCCTGTGACAACGAAGTAGGCTGGTAAATGTAAATGAGGGTATGGCGTTGGATTTTATCTTAGCTTAGAGAAGGAACCAAAACTTAAAGGAGATGATGCATTTGAGAGTTTTGGATTTTAAAAAGGCTCATGCTTGAATCACAGGCACAGAAAGAAGTGTTTACAAAAGCCTACTGAGAAGAGTGCAACAATGTTTGATTGCAAAATGGCGATGTTCCTGGCTGTATTACAGGAGAGGAAAAATATTAAGAAAAGAGATCCAAATAACTGCTATTCTTTTAGCCTGATCTGAATAACATGCAGAGGATTATGATATACTGAGAAGAATAAAGGTTAAAGATACATAAAATAACATAAAATACATACGGGTTGTCAAAGATAGACTGTGTCAGAATTCATCTTTCATAAGGAAATTAAAGATTTTCACAGAAAAGCAACCTCTCTCTGAATTTAAATAATATTCTGATATGAAGACACATAGAAATTATTAGTCAAGCGAGAGGACACAGGGGTGAGAACTCAACGAAAATAAAAAGGTCTTGCTGTGAAGTAAAGCAAATTATCCTAAACTAGGCTCTAACCTGCTTTGGTTTGGTTGTTTCTTGTACCAGAGCTAACTCACAATTTGAATTTACACACTTGCCTGCAGGACGCAGTCAGCTAAAATATTCCCAGAGGTGGCAGCCTATTTGGTTTAGTAAGGCAAAAGCTAGAAGCACACAAGTAAATACACCGGGGTAGCAAGGGTGTATAGGGAAAATAATTATTTAGTCTGAATGAAAATATTAGCAAATAACCCCTGAGAATGAACTGGCCATGGCTAGATATAAACTGGTTAGGAAATGTTTCTAATTGGGAGAAAAGTGGCATCCTAGTCAAATTCCCCATGACAAAATGCTAGCTAATTTTAGGACAGGATAGAGGTGTGTAGGGGAGGGAATCTTACTGCTTTTATCTGCTACTATATATGCCAAACAGTTTGTTACACCATCAAGCCACAGCCTATAAATCATGTCACAACAGACTCCTTCACTCTAGCTTTTTCTTGCTAACACCAACATAGAATCAAAGTCTCAGAAAGGTTTGGATTGGAAGAGATGTTTAAAGGTCACCTAGTCCAACCTACCTCCCATAAACAGGGACACCTTACACTGGATGAGGTTGCCTAGAGCCCTGTCTAATCTGACCTTAAATGTTTCCATATACCACTTCCCTGGGCAACTGTTCCAATGGTTTACCACTCTCATTGTAAAGAAATTTTTTCCTTATGTCTAGAATAACATGCAGTCATTCTTTTGATATGATGTTTTGTCTTGTGCAGGCACATCATGCCAGGACATTAGCTACACTACCCACCCCACGACACTAGAGAGATATGGCAGAGTATTACTGCCCTGCAAGTGACCATCTGTGGGTTATAAAGGCAAGCATAATGCTATCTTCTGCTGTGTGTGACATATGCAACTCCCACTGACTTCTGGTTGAATGTGGGAAGTGTTGCATAGCAAGCAAACACTGATAAACAAAGTACAAGTTTCTACCCACTATGGAACACAGGGATGTATTTTTAGATGAGAATTTCAGCTCTTTATCTGAATTTGCCTCTTGTGCCTTGAACGCAACTGTTTCAATGTGTTGTTCTCTACCATGATGTGTTCATACAAAAATGACAGAAATCAAGTGGAAGACTAGTAGGTGGATGTTTTATCATATAAGCCTGACCAGGTGTGGCTTTTGATTAAAGCTGAATTATTTACACTACAACTGTGGCGAATTAGTGTTTGCCACAGATAGTCTTCTGCTGTGATAAGAATGGTGAGAGTAAATAGCTGTATATCATTCTTTCCATGATAAAATTATCTAATTACATTGCTGTGAAACTAAAATAACTGAGATCAGTAAGACTGTGCAGGTCAAAATGTGTCCCCTTTTAAAAAATCTTTGTCTCTCAAGAATATGTACAGCACATGCTACACATGCTCACGAGTTCTTCTGGATTGGGGTATTTCATCAAGAACCTGAGTTTAGGAGCAATTACTATGTTCCTGGTGAGATTGTTCCAATGAAATATTTTTCTTCCTGTAAAAAATTACTTTCTTATATCAAGATGAAAACTCACTCAGATAATCCAGGAAATTTAATTTTTGTTGTAGACTATAGCATGAGGAATTGGTAAAGGAAGATGAGATGGCTCAAAGGTTTCTTTTTTGTGATGCAGGCACCAAAGCTTATCTAAGATATTTTGCTTTGGAGGGTGAGTTTTATTTCATGGGACACCAAATTTTCCCTTAAACCATGCAATAAATCCTGATTTAGGTCAAGTTAAAAAGGGTTTTTGGTACGGTTTAGCATATTTTAAATGTACAATATGCTAAATACACACGAAAACTTGGAAACGGTGAAATAACAAGTACTTTTTAATTCCTCAAAAATTAAGGAAAAATGAAAATATATTTTTTTTCTGAGTGACATTAAAATACAACAGTGAAGTTTATCAAGATTAGCTGGGTTTTTGAATTTTTTTGTCCACTTGAATGCTCTTCCCAAGTGACTAGTCCAAGTACCTCTGATAAGTATTAGGAACAACTGTATCTTTTCAGAAAGAACTTCCATCTATTCCACTGTCTAAATTAATCTTTCTGATTAGCCAGCTCTTCTTTTTCAGACCCATAATCAAAGCCCTTTGATTTTTTTTTTTAATATTAAAATTCATAGCTATGCTATAGTTCATATCAAGACAAGAGCCTCTTTCATAGCAAGACAAGAGCCTGTCTTGCTCAGTTTTCTGTCTCCAGCAGTTAAGTGGATGCCCATGCAACTGGCATCAATGATATTTTCCATAAGATTTTCCAGTCTCTCTATTTTTCCATATAATGAATTTTCTTAATCTACTTTTTTTTTGTCTATTCATTAACTCTCAGTAACTCTCTCTTCTAGTACTTTCTCTGTCCTCATTTGTACTGAGATGGCATCCTCAACATCCTGCAGTAAGGATCCGTCAACCTGCCACCCATTCTGTGAAATGCCATCTCCTCGTGTTGGTTTCAAGTCCAGCTTTGTATGACAGCTACCATTTCTTGCCTCGACAGAGACCAGTTGTGTTTGTCACTCTGTGTTCTAGTTTCATTTCTCTTTGTTGAATATGGTATCTTACTTATCTATGCTATTCTTTTTTTCCCTCTTCATCTGAGGGCCTGAAACATATTTCTCCCCAAACAGTCTTGATTGCACAATGAGGATTCCCAGCCTACTGCACTGGGTTTTTCTTGGCAGCTATCCTGTGCCTCTAGCTGCCCTTATTGTTCTTCTCTGATTTTTTTTTTCCATATATGCCCAGTCTACTTGAGACAGTGATGAGCCTCTAAGTCATGCAGCAGTACACAGATTTCTGTTTTGTTTCCTATGCTTTCTAGTTGTAATTCATAGCATTTTGTTTTTCCTGTGACTGCTTTCAGCTGCTGAGATGATGTTTTCCTAGAGTTATTGAAGCCCCAAGTTATTTTTCCTGAAAAGTGAGGCCACACTAGAAATAACCATCTAAAAAAAAAAAAATTTTTTTTTGTTCCACTTCAGAAGATGGTTTTATTTGGAAATATCCTCATTTCTTCTACCATGAAAAAAATTATTTCTTCCACTGCAAAAAATAATAGTGGACAGTTTTTCTGCAGAGGTTTCACAGAGTAAGATTTTTCTGCCTGTTCTAGTAGAATCTACATTCATAGCAAGGCTTCTGCTTAGGTAGTTATCAGTTAAAGAAACAGTACCTCAAACTACATACATATACCTGTGAACAGTCTGGATGTAGACCACGAAATAGAATACAAAGATACTATATATTACATAAGTGCAGTACAGAAAGAACACATTATGCTTTAATAAGCTCATAGCTGTAAATACTGGAAAAGAGGCAGCAGAAAAATACGATTGCTAAATCAGGGACCAAGAGTGTTTCACTTTTTGGAAAGGCCATAATGTCTCAGGAACATGTTATCAAAACATTACTACTAATCTTAGGTGAAAAAAAAAATCGTTGTTTCAAATCACTCATGTTATGAGATGTCATTTTTTTCCTTTATTGGTGACACATTTAAGCAAATTAATATGATGGAATTAGAATTGAGTTAGTCATGCTTCCACCTTGAGCTTTTAGAAGCACCTAACCACCAAGTGAATACACCCTGGCAAATGAGGAGAAGGACGGACAGGATCTCTAAAACAAACTCGCAAATGTGAAGTGAGTTTCTAGGGGAAAAAGTACTTTGATTTTGTATATTTGTAACTAATCCATGTCTTGTGATGTCAAGACAAAATTGAAAATGCTCAAAGCTATAAAAGGTACTGGACTGGATTAACTTTACAGAGTAACAAATGCTATGGATTTAGACAGTGCCCCGTGTCGTAAGTCATATTTGCTGATTTAGAGCAGATAGTTTTACCTGTGGAAATAAATATGTAATGAATAATCGACTAGAAAACCCTCATATAACTCATTATTTTTCATCAATTTCCTATATGCAAACATTTTGTTGCTTCATGTGAGGGAGGAGAATGTGGCATAAACTTTTTCTGCTGTGTACCTGATACTGACCACTGTTTTGGCTGAGGGACTTTTTACAAGGCAATGCTCTAGTCCACTGAAAACGATGTGTTCCACTATAAACACAAATGGGAATAGCACACACACCAGCATGAGATACTTCTACATGTTTTATCATGATTACATTGGTAATAATTTGACAGCAAATGTTGCTAATTTACACATAAAGAAGATTTTCTGAGGGAGAATTTAAATGTTTTATAGGAGAGAAACATATTCCATATTACATTCAGATTTCTGAGGAATCTTGCCTACTTACAGATCTACTCAGAAGATAAAAGGGCCATGCCTATTTAGTCTGGTTTTACCCTTTAATTAAAAAGAAGAAAAAAAAGTCCACTTGAACTCTGTGCATCTTTTTCTATTTATGTTTTTAACTAAAAGTATCTCGTATTAACAACAGTATACTAGGCATTCCTTGACTGATATTAAATATAGCCAATGTCTGTAGAGCTAATGCACATATAAGCAATTGTAAATGATGTGAATCTTGAACAAATGCACATAAGCCTACTGCAGCTTAGTTTTCTTTCTGAACATGACAGTTATGAACACCCAGAGGACTGAAAGTAGCCATGAGCACCTAAAGCATGTTTCATGGCTTTTCTTGCCTAATAATTGATGTCACATTTTGCTTCATGTTAGCCTTGTAATGCAAAACAAGGAAATGTCCAAAAGTTGGCAGACTAAGTGGGAAGCACCACTGCTAGAACCCAGTCTTTTGCATATCAAAGCTCAAGGGTGTCTAGGCTTGTGCAGAAATGTAAAGAGGTGGAATGGGGAGGCTGAGAACTTTTTCTTCTAGAGCATGAAAGGACTCCAGCAGCTAGCCTGGTAGGTGCAAAAACAGTTGGGAGGGCTATTAGCTAAGATATCCACTGAGATAATGGAAAGCATGAGGAGAAATGAACCTCAAGCAATAATTTTGAAAGCAGGATTTAATTTAATTCTGAAACATCCATGACAATTTTCCTTAGGTGAGCAAAGATCTTCCACTTCTAGGAATTGCCATGACGCCCTTGGCTGTTAACATAGGAATAGCTTGATTTCAGGGTTCAAAACCTTTGCTCAGTGCTCTGGAGAGGAAGTGTTATTCTGCCTGAAGGAATGCTTCTGTGTTTTACATATGTTTCATGTGTCTTCTCCAGAGGCTTCAGCTCCACCATTCTGGTCTGGGGACAGCATTTTAAACAGCAGATAGGGTGGAAGGCCGCACAATGGTGTAATTTTCTTTGCTGATGAAGCTGGTTGCCAGCTGACCTGTGTTGACAGATGGCTGACTTGTTGCACTCAGTCAGCAAGAAACTCTGCCAAACAGATACATGTGAGAAGTTCAGCCTTTCCACTGTTTCAAGACAACTAACAGATATGATTATTTTTAATCTTCAGGCATTGGTTGAAGTATAAAAAACCTACTTTGCATCTAGTTTGGTTTGAAATGTGTCCAGAGGCACCTCTTAAAATTCTAAAAACCTTTAAAACCCATTATATACTTTCCATTTATTTCTTTTCACTTATTCAATATGAATTTTAGTGCTACTGAAATAAAACTCTCCTGAAAAAGTGTACAGAAAAGTGTGTAGCACAAACGTGCAAGCTTAAATGCATCATTTATAAGATGAACAAAGCCTGCCACTGCTAGGAAGAAGTGACTTTTTAGATGCTTATCTAGATACTGTAATAAAAGGTTCTCCACTTTTTCATATACCCACATTTTTCACATTTGACCCCTTTAGCTGTTGTCCACTGATTGCTAGGTCAGAAACTTCCTGAATTTGGCTAGTGGGACTCACATGAGGACTTCGGCAATTTACTATCCCTAAGAAAAATGAAGTTGCCCTTCCTCAGCTCCTAGCAATTGTCATGACACATTATTCTGCTCACTTGTGGTCCAGAACTGCTACTGCCTGATGGCTCTTATGGCTTCTCCTGTGCTTCACCTTCCTGCTGAATGGCTGCTGTTCAATATCCTCCAAATTTGTAAAGTCTTATGGATTTTTCCACAGCAAATTGATTTTGCATGCTGTGGGTCTCTGTATCTGAGTATCACAATATATTTCAGTTTCAGTTTCATACGCACTTAAGTTTCAGTAAGCACTGTTTAGGAAACTCCATTTATACCCCTTTTCTTTTGGAAGTTTTCATTTTGTGCGTAAACTTTTGAGTGACGTTTTCTGATCCTCAGCATATATGACATTTTCATCTTTTTCACTACTGCAATTGTTACATTACTGCAGTGAAAGTTTCACATTTGATACATGTGCAAAATGCAGTTCACACTGGGAACTCAGAAAAGACCATCTACTCAGGTTTTGTCAACTTCACTTACATTCTTTTTCAAGGACTGAGCATAAATGGGTTGGAAACAGTTGGCTCACAAATATTCATCTAAAATAATAAATATTTAAATAAACATATCATATGCTTCTCATAAAATACAGTCTTAATGTTCAACTGATTGGAGAATGAGTATGAAAGATGATTCCCAGACTTTTTTGTCCCATTGCTCATTAAGAGTTCATGGCCCCAGTGCTGATTGCTGCATACCAGTGGTGAAATTCAAAAGGACTCTATACTCTTCAGAATGCAGCAACTCAATGCAAAATACCAACCTGTGCCCTGATAGATAAGCTCACCTCAGCAGCCCTGTTGTGCCTGCCCATTACACATTTGCTATGGCACTCCATGCAACTCACAAGGTGACAAACCCTTCTTTTACTCAAATTAACTGGTTAGGAGTGGAAGCTTCTGCAAGGGAATGGATGGAAGGGAGTTTGGCACCTTGGTGACTTGCTTCTGTCCTTAAGGACAGCCCACGTCAGTCTGAGGACAAATTACTACATGGGTTAATTCAATATGTTGGCATATATTGCACCTTTCTTTTCTGGAAACACACTCATACTTAATGTGTGAGGTGGACTAAGAGTTGAGAAAGATTGTTAAAAGACAATAGAAGCAGGAGACATAATCAGGAGTCCATCTGCAAGAAGTCCAGAGCTGTAATGGATTAAACAACTATGAGAAAAAAGGTAGTTTGATCTACAGCTTCAGAATCCTGGCTTTACTGGGGATGTGACAAGCTAGTGCCTCTAATCTTTATTTCCATGATACAGCCATGCATTCTAGTGCAAAGCAACTCTAATGAAATACTAATTTCATTGTACATTGATGTCTGAGTCTTCTTCACAGGGTTCCCAGATATGACAGATACATGGGAGTTTTGCACCATCCTAAAAAAGCAGTCAGAGGCTAGGCAGTAAGTCCTGAAGATCCTTAACATCTGTTATGTGCAATGAGAACAAATCCGTGCCTGACAGATGTGAAAAAAAAAACTTATGAGGAGCAGCTGAGGGAGCTGGGGTTGTTTAGTTTGGAGGAGGCTCAGGAGGAACCACATTGCTCTCTACAATTACCAGGAAGGAGGTGGTGGTGAGGTGGGGGTGACACGGCGCCTTGGCAACCACCTTTTTGGCCAGCTCTCGTGGTCGGCAGCTGGTCCTTCTCTCCGCACGGGAGAAGCTGGTGGAGCTGTTCGCGAAGCGGGAGGGTTGGCGAGGTCCACAAAGGCGCAGGAGGAGATGAAGAGACCAGGAGAGGCTCTTTGCTGGGTAAACAGGACGAGTTTATTGGGGTGCGAGAGTCCAGGAGTCAGCGAAAGAAGAGCGCAAAGAGCAAAAACGAGGGCTTGACATGGGGTTTTATATGGTGACAAAGTGGGAGGAGTAAACTGCAGAGGACCAATCAATATGGGGCAAAGGGGTTGTACATAGGCAGGGAAACATACAATGAACCAATGAGGTACAGGGTAGGCGAGGAAGGATAACTGGGAGCCACTGGGGTATCGAGGAACGAAGAACTTTCTAGAGCTTAACCATAAACGGGAGCAGAAGGGAGGAGAGAGCAGGAACCAATGGTTGGGGACGGATCTGCACCTTCAGGCAAGGGGTTCTGGGCCCTCACCATGATCTTGAGGCCCATGGCCTTTGGTCATGTCCCACCATTTAACCTGGTAGAGTGTGGCTTGATGGGTGCTGGCATACCGAGCACAGCACAACAGTGGGGGCTGTCCTCTTCTGCTATGATTAAAGTGAAAATGTGGAAATGGTCTTAATTTGCACCAGGTGAAGTTCATGTTGGATACTAGAAAAAAAAACAGTCACTGGAAGAGTAGTTAGGCATTGAAATATGTTCCCAGGGAGGTGGTGGAGTCAACATCTTTGAAAGTGTTCAAGAGGCATCTGCATGTGACACCTGGGGATATGGATTAGATTTTTTACCAAACAGCTCCCTAAATAAAAACAGCTCCTGAGTCATCACGTCTAGTGACTATCTTTCAGAAGCATCAAATTACATAAACTGATTAAATGCTAATGCCAGAAGGCAATGTGAATGCAGTGTGAAATGCTGATACACAGACTGAGAGTTGGTGGTGTCTAATTGTTTATTAATTAAGCTACAACAACACATTCAACTGCATTGATAGAACAATTTTGCTGTATTAGACAAACCATGTATGCCATAAAGATATAAATCACACTAGAAAAAAAGAAATGGGCACATGTGCTGGTTTTGGCTGGGGTGGAGGTAATTTTCTTCACAGTAGCTATCATGGACTGTGTTTTGGATTTGTGCTGAAACCAGTGTTTATAGCACAGGAATGTTTTAGCTATTTTTAAGCAGGACTTACACATAGTCAAGGCCTTTTCTGCTCCTTACCCCACCCCACCAGCCAGGAGGCTGGGGGGGCACAGGAAGTTGGGCGGGGACACAACCAGGACAGCTGAGCCCTACTGACTACAGGGATATCCCATCCCATATGGCATTGTGTTTAGCATATAAACCTGGAGGGAGAAGGAGGAAGGGGGGCATTCTGAGTGACAGCTTTTGTCTTCCCACGTCACCATTACATGTGGTGGAGCCCTGCTCTCCTGGGGATGGATGAATATGTAACACCTGCCTGCCAAAGGGAAGTGGTGAATTAATTCCTTGTTTCACTTTTCCTCTGTGTGCAGCTTTTGCTTTACCTATTAAACTGTATCTCAATCCTTGGGTTTTCTCACTTTTACTCTTCACATTCTCTTCTGATCCTACCAGGAAGTGAGTGAGTGAGTGGCTGTGGGGGGCTCAGTTGCCCTTTGGGATAAATCACAACACCAGAGTAGTCCCTGAAGCGACTGTGATAGTTGCTGTATGCAACTTAGTGTACAGCTTAGTGGCATTCAATTTATGAAGTGCAGGTAAAATGGAGAGGTTCTTTATTTTCAGTTTGAGAGCAGATTAAATATAAGAAAAAAGCATCAAGACTGACTGAGCATGTAGTGGAATAATAGAAGAACCAGACCCAGTGCAGTTTCTAGAGTTCAAGATTTTTTGAGTTTTAAACAAATAAACTTTTCCATAGACCTTTTCTGAAAACTAACTCACTACCAGCTCAGGGTTTCCAGTGATCTCTCTAGCAGACAGAAAGCATTTCTGTCTATTATTCTTCTCTTTCTTGGTCTCTGTAACCCTTCTAAGTCAAAGAAGGTCTTTTTTTACTGGGAATAATTTTGGCCTCTGTGCAGTGGTTCCTTGTATGTGAACACAGCTTGTAGCTGTGAGTGCCCTCTCACTCTCACTAGGTAGAGGTCACTATGAGTAACTGCACTGGAGTATGTAACCTCACCATTATGCCATTAACAGAAATCTGTTTTAAGAAGAGAACTAGACTCTAAAATTTGAAAACCTTGGCTTGAGAAATGAAGCCTGGATTTTGCTATCATGGTTCAGTTATGGACTTCTGCAAACACTATGTTTGTCTTTAGCAGCCACACCGAAGGAGTAGAGGCTTTCCTCAGTTGGTGTACAGAGTCAAGAACATGGTGGGAGAAGGATTATTTGCTGCAAAGCTGATTTATTGGTGAGATAGGTGTTTTCCTTGTGCACCTGGATTGCAGTTGGCAGCAGGTATGGAGTAAGAAATACTTTTTGCCTGAAGGCATGTTGGCAACTTTAGAACTGCTTTCCCTTTTGCTCTCTGGTGCTTTCTGCTTTCCTTTCTGATCTCTGGTAGAGGTGATCCTAACAAGTTATTTGTTGTTGTGGAGCATTACAATAAAAGCAAGTCCTATAATTCCTTCTGTGATGCATGGCTATGATTCTGGCTTTCGATGTTTCACTTCAGGCCTTTAGACTGCTATGAAACACTGGAAAATTTTGTAGCCTGCGAGGCATAGGAGCATGTGTATTGTTTGTCCAGAACTAGGTATCTCTTCCATCACTGCTTCGAGTTGAAGAATATGGAGCTTATTGAACACTATAGATTTTTCCAGTTTCATATACTAATTGTTAGCAATCACCTTAGGTATAGCTATAGCCTGCAGGCCAACTTGAAATGAGGAACTTTGTCGGCCCTAACCTTGCAGTAAGATTTTAAGAGAGACAATCCTTAACATTCTTCAGCACATGCCTGAAAGGCAAATGCTGCTTCCACCAAAGAGTTAGAGTATTGTTCCAAAAGCAGCATGCTCCTGCATGAAAATACATGACATTAATCAAAGCCTACAAGAGAAACAGATTGTACCTGCGTGAGTGCAGCCTCCTTGTGCCATAATGTGAAAATTAGTCATTTCTCCCCAGTCATAAGGGGAGGTATAACTCTTACCCAAAATAACTTTCCCAGCACTATTAATTTTACCTAAAACTGAACAGTGAGTAATTCCCACTCTTACAATCAGCCAAAAATGACCAAGCACAACCTCCTTCTGTAATGTGACCAGCTCCTTCTTTGGGACTAATGCTATCTGATGGTATCTTTTTGCCTCACCTTCCCAGTCAGTCACTCCACCTAGATATCACTGCTTCTACCTATGGTATGAACAAAGGGGAATATCCTCCCTCCAGGAAGAGGAAGAGTAAAATTAAAAAGAGATTTTAAGTCAAAGTAATTGCAAGAATCCCTTAAGAAAATGTTTAGATGTGACTTTTCCATTTTGTGGAAGTTTCAGAAGACCATCAAAGATTATACCACCTGAAGTTTCACAACAGACCACATACCATTTCAGAGGCTATGTATCATGACGACATATGCTCATTTTCAGAATGTAGTATATTAGTCACTGTAAACTCAGCAGTTTTGCTGATGAATTTTTTTTAATATCTGACTTTTTCTCATTACAAAGCTTTTAGTTTAAATACATTACTTTGTCCTATTAAAAGAGGCAATCACCTCTGACGCAAGTGCAAGGACACACACACTTGGAAATTTGATCTGTGCAGTAGCCACTGGTTGCACAGAAACTTTTGGAAAGTTTTGAAAACTTTAAAAGCCTCTCTTGAAAGATCTTATTTGGTCCAATATTCTATGTCTCCCTTAGGACCACTTTCCAGGCAGAACGCATTAGCTGAGTGTGTTTGTTTTGGATAGCCAGGATTAATGGGTCACTTGGAGAGTCTCTTCTACTCAAATGAGGTCTACAGGGTTCCATCTCAATCCTACTGAATATTAGAATTTGAACAATGTGTTACTGACAACAAACTTTAATAAAATCACACATGAAACAACATTAAATGACTTAAGGAACAAGATATACATTGTAAAAAAATAATCAGGTTAAATGCACACATTCTGCATGAAGGAAATGTCATTGTTAGCTATATTTTACAGAACAGATGTAATAAACAAAACGTGCTGAATAACTAGAACAATGCTGTGCATTTAGTGTACCAGTAAGTAATGAGCTTTATCTGTAGTAAAGTCTTTAGTGCTGTCATCTGTAACCACTAGGACTTGTTGCTTGCACTGAAATATAAAGGTCAGAATATACTTTCAAAACATTCCACTAAAAATGGAAGTCTATTGATTTGATATGGTTTAAAATAACTTTATTACTGAGATTGGTTCTTAATCTTTAGGGTTAATTTTAAGTCATGGATTATTTGAAAACTTTTTTGGTTGGTTTCCTATTGGTTGAGATATTTTAAATGGGTTATGGTCATTTGGAAACCTGATGCATCAGTTATGTGGTTTCATATTGAACATGTCATTAACCTCCCATTACTTGTGAGGTTACCTCTAGATCAGTTTGGTGCACTTAAAAGAGGAAAAGACCATCGTCAGTCTCCTGGTTATAAACCTTGTAGTAAATGTAACTCCTACACTCTTACCTAGAATACAAAACAGATTATGTCAGATAAAGACGAATTAATCTCAAATAGTAAATAGATGAAATACCTTGTGTCTCTTGGTTTTTTCTCAAGCACAGAGTAGTTACAAACCTGGCTGACTGGTCATTTAAACTGAGTTTATGAGAGGCTGCATAAGTGAAATAGCAGTAAACATACAGGCTGTATTGGATGGATGTAAATGGATGGATGTTCATTTAAGGCTTTGCAGAGGTTTATTCTTTTCACTTTTACCAAGATTTCTTCATTAATTTAACTCTACTAATTTTGGCAGAATTACTCTTTACTGACATAAATCAAGACTACTGGATGTCTGACAGGGAGAGGTATGACTGAGGAATTTGGCTGGCTTTTACACCCATCTGGCTATATGACTACTACAGTGAAAGAGATGCATAAAGGACAGAAGACAAAAGCAGCAAAGTAGAAGCAGAAGCAGAGCCAGGAAATAGGTTGGTTTGAATAGGTACCCAGACCCTGCAGTAATGCCCACTGCTTATGGGTTAAATTACAATACTACCCGTCCTACAAACTCCTTGTCATACCACTTGCTAGCATATAGTTTCATTGCTGACAACAAACTATCTAGTCACTGAACTGTGGCTTTCCAGAGAAGTTTGTAGGTAGGTCAAGACCTGAGGTGTCTCCATAATCTCTGCATCTTGTCTCAGATGACCTGTGCTGCATCCATCCCTCAGCACAGCCCTGTATGGTTGGAAGGGTAGAGAAGGCTGAATGAAGCCACCTTTTGGGTATTTTTTACCTCTGTGGACTGCTACAAAGACAATCATCACAGGGTCTTCAAAGTGCAGACAACATAGGGCAGACTAACCCCTGAACAGTTTGTGATATACCATGAATCCTGAGATAAGTTTCCAGAAATCAGAGTTCCTGACACTAGAAATTTTGCACTGCGACTTACCTCAAGTGAAATTAAGCCTTTTTGGTGTTTTATTTGTACTGCCTTATCTTGGGAGTCAGAATGGGCACTGGGGAGCCATGAAAACATATTTCTAATAATCCCAGATCTCTGAGGAGTGTTATTCCCACTTCAAATAACCCACCTACAGAATGGAGATGACAGTAAATACTGCCCTGTCTTGTGTGGACATGAGTTATGAGGCTTTGCTCCGAAGTATTTCAAACATACAAATTTATATAGTTACTTACAATAAAAATAAGGCATTCAGTGCTGAGTAGAGAAAAAGCATTACATTATTATCCTCAGTTTTAAATATTTTTGTTGAAGTTATGTTTCTCCACTGTGAAGATTTCTTAAAAATAGTAGAACTCAGGCTTAACTTAAAGAAGTTATTGCAGAGCTGTCTGTTTTTATCAGTGAGACTTTGTTAAACACAGAAAATTTTGGTTTTTTTCTTATTTAACTCATGCATGTACATGATTTCTATGTACGCTCTGATCTTCTGCATTACCATGGTAGTTAAAACCCATTAATTCCGTTCTAGCACAACCAAGACTACAGTTAATGTAATTTTCACTGTCTTGGGCTAAGAAAATCTTGGTCTGCTTTGAGGTTTATAGTGAGAGTCTTGCAATTTTTTTTCTTTTATTGTTTCTTAAAACAGCCTAGTCCTAGGGAAAAATGACCTTGTTAGAAAAGAAGTACTGGTGAAATCTGGAAAAATTACTCAGGTGAATCCTGGTGGCTCAAAAATGGAAGGTAATGAAAATACATTTTCTGTAAGTTTTCTTTACAGAATTCCATGCGGTGACCAGAATACTGACTACACAGTACTGGAAGCTTTGTCCTATTCTATGAGGCTTCCTTGGAAAACATCATGTTTTCCAGACAGATGTGCCACATGATGTCCCAAATCGTAAGAGAAACTCTACCAGTGCATGTGTAGGAGGAAGACATACACATTAAGATGTTGATTTCTTTGATAGTTGAAACTTACAGATCCCAGCTGGAGTCTCCTTACTATATTTAACGTAGTGGATCTGAAAGCATGCCCAGTCTTCTTGACCTAAGCGTGTACCTTCTTACATCTGCACTATGATGAAATGAGAGACAGGAGTTCCTCTGGAATTGGTTTCTTCAGAAGAAACTTGCGTTCAGAAGGAAGCCATACTACTTTTGTAACAGATTCCTCACCTGACAACCAGACAACCCTGGTACACATTACTGACTGCACTCATGTCTTAGTATATTTGAAGATTAATCAGAAGTGTATTTTTTTCTTTTTTACTCTGACAGCTCATCCAGATGTCAGGTATTTTTTCCTCCTTTTGAGCAGAAGATCTGTCATTAACTGAGCTGGAACAGTATTTTCCCTAACCCCTCTCTCTTTTTCACAGACCTTAAAGTTTGCTGTTGTTTTGAAAAGAATAGATGGATATTTAAAAGCATATACCAGTGGCTTATTACAAGAAGATATCAAAACCAAATTTGAGGATTAAAAATCTTTTTAGCAAAAAGAAAAAGCAAATAGTTGCCATAATGACAGTCTTCATAACCATTCCTTTTGTGATACTTGGATTCTGAGGCCTGACTAATTTTTCTACCTTGTAATTTTGAGAAGATTAAAACTTCAGCACTGCAGCTGTTTTCTTCAAGAAAATCTATGGCTGTGGAATTATAATACATATGGTAATGCTACATTAGTGTGGTATTATTCACATCACTATAGTTAAACTTGGGTCAGCACTTCCTTTTAGACTCTGTGAAGTTAGGGTTTGTCCATGCACATTTCCTTTTAGCTGACTTGGAACATGATGGCTCAGCCTTACAACCGTATTTGCTTATTTTTTGCAAAGCTGTTTGAAAAAGCTTTGATCGAAAGCTCTTAATCTTATGGCTAAGTGTTACTATCTCTCATTTCAAAATATGTAGCGCATTTAATTGTCACCGAAACCCTTTCCTGATTTGTAACTTTAGAGACAATATGTTACTGGAATTAAAGTCTTAACGTAAGGATTTTTTTCACTTAAATCACTCTCCATTGGCTTAGCTGTCCCTACAAATGCATCTTCTTAACACTGAAAGTGCTGGGAGAAGGTGAGGTACTCTGGTTTTCCTCTTAATCAGCTTTATTCTATTTACCAGCCTTCAAATCTAAACCCCTTTGAACAGGCAAAATGCAAATATTCAGTTACTGAATCCTTTAAAGTAAATTTATCCATTGGAGTCTGTCACACTTGTCATGGTTTAACCCCAGCCAGCAACCAAGCCCCACGTAGCTGCTCGCTTCTGCCCCACCAGCACAATAAGGGAGAGAATCAGAAGGGTAAAAACTGGAGAACTCACAGGTTGAGATATAGACAGTTTAATAGGAAAAGCAAAAGCCCCACAAAAAAGCAAAATGAAACCAAGGAATTAATTCACTGCTTCCCATGGGCAGGCAGGGGTTCAGCCATCTCCAGGAGAGCAGGACCCAATCACACATAATGGTGACTTGGGAAGACAAACGCCATCACTCCAAATGTTCCTCTCCTTCCTCCTTCTCCCTCCTACTTTATATACTGAGCATGGTGTCACAGGGCCTGAAATATCCCTTTGGTCAGTTTGGGTCACCTGTCCTGGCTGTGTCTCCTCCCAGCCTCCCAGGCACCCCCAGTCCTCTCCCCAGCGTGGCAGTATGAAAAGGAGAAAAGACCTTGGCTCTGTTTAAGCTCTGCTCAGCAATAACAAAAACATTTCCACATTATCAACCTTGTGCTCAGCACAACTCCAAAACACATCCTCATGCCAGCCACTGTGAAAAAATTAGATGTTTTCTTAGGCACTACTTCAGGGGCCAGGAAGGGGAACCAGAGAAAGATGACCAATAAATGAGAGACAGGAGAAAGCGTGCCCTTCACAAGCCCTGGTTTCTTTGGGCCCCATAAGCATTGTCTATGCTTCCTCCTCAGTAGAAAATTTCTGTTCCTATCTATTTATCACTCCTAGCTGGAATGACTTTAATAAGACCTGGTCTGGCAATGCACTATATTCCAATGACCCAAAGTATGCCCTACGGTTGGGCTTAATAGAAAAGTACCTTGGAAAAGACATGTGAACACTTTTCTATAATGGTTTTCTTGAGAAATATGATTAATTTGACCTGCTTCTTAGATTCTGGGTAATTTTAATCTAGCCAGTAAAAAAAAAGCAGCTGTATAACATGCACATGTCCCTTTTTTTTCCTCTTACATCTAGTCTGTATTCCCTCCTCTTTTCCTACAAGCAGCAGAATGGTAAGGGCTTTTCTAAACACCTAAGATGTAAAGTATGGTGATCCATATGGTCAGTGTACAGTAAGTAACTCGTAGTTTTATTAATGGATGTCTTCCTTTGGGCAATCTGCATCTTCCAGTGATGATGACCCTCCTCTGCTTACCTTTACTTGGGCCAGGTAGTTAGAAAATCTGCCAAAAATTTTCCAGTCACATAAATATTGTACATAGAGTACAGGGCCATCCATTTCTACCTGTTAGAAGTACAGCATACACACAGAGGGATTTAGATTTCTGTGTTTTTGATAAAATGCCTTGTTTTTAAATCCCCTTTTACCTAATGTGGAAAGATACTTTACTCTTGGATGTTTTAGCATACCTTTTTATTCCTAGTTAAAATGAAGTTGAGCTCTCTCTCCTGCCATGTCCCTTAAGACTAGCAACTGCTGGTGGTGTTTCTGCTTTGTAATCTGCAGTTACTCAGAAGATGTCACACTATTTCTTAGGCTTGACTGCATCTGGCAATTGGTCCAGCTAATACCTAAAATGGAGAAAAAACTGTGCAGACAGTGCAATAGCTGCAGAGCAGCAGGACTGGGAGAACTTGGCATAAAAAATGCTTGCTAAGCAAGAATTCTTTGTTCTTTATTTTTCTGAGGGACGAAACCCTGGGGTTTTTTACCAACCTCAGGAGCTTCCCATAAATTTTATGCTTCCTCTGACAGGCAGTTGGCTGCAGCTTCCGTCGGCACACTCTGGATATTGGTTGTAGAGTTTCTTGAGTATATTTTTAATCATGTCTCTTATCAAGAGTGCTATGGATAAATACATTGCTTTTGGTTCAAACAAAGGTCCACTATTGTCCATGTAAGAGACAGACAAACTTTGTGTGTGTTTGCATGTGTGTAATCCATAGTATTTCCTACTGCCCCTTATGTGCTCTTTTTCTCACATTCTTTTCGACTCGTTCAGGTTTTTTTCCCCAAACTTGACATCTTTCAAATCACTAACATAGTTGAAAAATGGGTATATCATATATTGTAATAGTTCTATATAATATGTAGTAGGATTTTCTTTGTACTTAACACAAGGGTTTAATTTTACACCATTCTGCACAGTTGTAAAGACTACCACAAGTCTGAGGCAGAGGCTTTCAGTAGCTATACTTCTGTCCCTTGATCTTGGACATTAACAACAATCTTGATCTTGGTCAAACAACATGTGTGTCTTCACATGAACTACTGTGATATGCTGCCTGGCCTCCCACAACAAGTTCTTCTTACTGCCTTTTTTGCCTTCTATTTTTGATTTTTTTTCAGTAAGTGATGTCTTTATTACACAGATTAGCCTGCAAGGATTTATATCGGCTAGGACTTGCTGTGGCTTCCATAACAAAATCCATGGTCTGTATTTCACAGTTAGGGTCTACAATGTGTGGGTGGAGAACTGAGTGAGAGCTACACACAAGGACGATTGTCAATGGAATACCCAGTACCTTCATCTAAAACTCTGCCTTTTCACAGCTTAGATACCCTACTCATCAGGGAGGAACCTACTCCTGCTCAGTATTTAGAGCTCTTAACCCTCTCCTGAAGTGATGCATCTAAGCTGCGCAAACAAAGTCTATGTCATTCTTTCCTTCAAAAACCTGTCTGGACGTGACATCACTCTCATTCAGATAAAATACCTTACCAGAGATGTTTTACGATAAATTGTTTAGAGTTTATATTTATATTTTCCACATAGATTAAATAGCCATTTGACCAAATATACAAATAAACATTGGAAAACAGATTATCTCCCTGTTTCCTATGTGTAGATTAGTCCTTTTTATACCAAGACATACAACAGCATTCAGACTTTGTTCCTTTCTGGATCCCAAATAATGTTGTTCGTTTGAGCACAGGGAAAGACCCTCAAGAAAAAGCTCAGAGGTGGCAGTTCCTTGGGGCCTTATTGATAGTGGTTAGAGCAGTGTCTGGAAGCTGATCTGGAATGAAGCGACTGGCCCCTCAGTTCAGTGATTCTAATCTTTTTGGCTGAGGTGATGCTTTATTTTCTTGCCTTTGCTGAGGTCAAAGATAGGAAGATATAAAAGACAGGAATATCCAGCCTTGGTTTTTTCTCACTGGTGTCTTCCAATGCAGTGTTTTACGTGTGCAGCTGCATTAACAGCAAAGCCTTCTAGACAGAGGACTCTGCCCAGTCCTCAGCCCCCGAAAACAGGCTTATATGGGATTTCTGTTCACAGCCGATGTGCAGAACATCCACAGGAGCTCCTTTCTATTGCTAGGAAATGTTGTATGTGGCACACAGGGTACAGACACACGTTCATCAGTTCAAATTAATTTAGTTTAGGTTTGTTTCAAGGTATTCTTATTCTTTTGTAGGCTTAACAATCCATCTTACAGTCATGTGTGCTGAAGCTAAACATAACAGTAATTTTTAAACTTCTCTTATGTAGGAAAATTCAGTATTAATAATAGTAGCTCCTAGATGACATAAATGTATTCCTCTAATTTCTGAAATAGAGACATACCAGTAATGTTTGCAAATTTCTGTTAACTGTTTAGAAGAACAGAATAAAATGCCTTTGCATTTAACAGAGAATTAATTCAAAGCAAAAGATGTTTTTCACTTTGGTGCTTAGGACATATTTTCAAAGGGAATAGAACACTACCTCCCCAGAGGTGACAACAGCGTATTTTCAAAGGAGTAAGATTTGGGGAGGGACTTATAACTGAACCTCAGTGACTAATAATGTTTTAATTTCTATAACTTTTTTTTCTTACCCTTTCTCTGCAGGTCAGAGCAAAGGTGCAACGGCCTCCTAGTGCCTTGAGGACCACTCCTACCTGGAGGTGTCACGAACACTCTGAATGGGTCGAGGTCTCTATTGTTTTGTACTTCAAGTGTTCAGTACTCCCGAGTGAGTTTGTATACTGCCCTGCTACCTACTAGAAACTGACATTTCACTCTCATGTTGCAGAGCTAAAAGACGCTGAATGAAAACAGTGAAACTCCTGCAAGTAGGAGGGGAAGGCAGTGCAGTGGATTGTATTAATTTAGTACTTCAGCATAAAGCCTCTGGTACAAAGTACACGATGAGTACAGGTATATGTGCACAGATAGATATATAGGTAGGTAGGTAGGTATGTCATAATAGCAAATAAAACAGCACTGGGGCAAGGGCTGGATCATCCATCTATCATTTGTCCCTAGCAAAGTTACTGAGGCTGCTGCAGCTTTCTCAGACGTTGTCTAAGCCCAGTCTGAAAACAGCACGTGCCAGGGATTCTTCCTAGCAGACAGTTTGGCTGCTGCCCTTTGGAGAACACGCAGCTGTCCAAGACAGACTGGTCACGCCATTTGGCCTCAGAACCACAAAATAAATGTCATAACCCTTACTCTGATATAGACTCATTCTGGGATACTCAAGTTTGAAGCCTGAAATTTAGGAGAGCCCAGAGAGTCTCATCCACCTTGACAACATACAGATTTTGGTATGAAAATATAAAAATTAAACAACTAACTGCTTTTTTTGTTTTCTTTTCAGGTGGTTGAAATGGCTTAGGTGCAGATTGGTTGGTTCATAAATGGACCGTGGTCAGCTGGAAGACGTTTAGTGCTCATTCTGCTGGGTGCCTCCAGTCTTCACTACCATCTTCCTACTCTTCCAACTTCTAGCTCCAGGCTTAACATTTCACCTGAAAAATATTACTTACTTAGGTTTCATCATCAATAAAACTCCAGCACTTTGATTTTCAAAACACTTGACATCCGCAATTATGATCCTATCAGGATTCTCTGGGCGTTGAGCTGTGGTGCAGCTTCAGAAGGACTGTCTGTGCAGAGGAACAGAGGTACATGCCTTTAGGGCAGCCAGAAACAGGTCAGCTTCTGAATAAGGAGACATCAAATAAGCAAGAAACAGACTTGTTAGCAAGTACCTTCAAATGTCTTTATGGGAAAAAAGAAAAATTTCAAAGTTTTATTCCACACAGGAATAAACATAATTTATACTAAAAAATTTTTCTTGGCAGGCCTACGTGACCTTGATCCCACAGGGAAGAGTAACAGTAAAAGAGAAAGCTATTACCTCAGTTTAAAGAAAAAAAAATTCATCATTACTCTTGCCTTAGTTCTCCACTTTTATTACACAAAGCTACTTACCTGATCAAAAAAAAAAAAAAAAAAAAAAAGCAAAACTCATGCTTTTTCTGATTTGAATTGATTTGAATTGCTGTGGTTTATAAACCTACGATATACAAAATCAGCAAATTCACACCTTCATAACATATTGATTGTCTCAGAGAGAACATTTTAACAAGAAACTTTTAGCGATGTCCTTGAAGGGCCAGAACAGAACCAATGCTAAAGTGCAGTTATTTGGTAGCTCAAGTCCGGTGACTGACAGGCTGTACCTGCTGCTTTCAGCCTTCAGGCATCACATCAAGGTGGACAAACCACAGCTAAAGTTATTACCCAGACTTGATGCAGTACTTAATCCTTTTTCTGAAAATGGAGATAGCAGTCGATGTAATCTCTCATGAAATAAGCTAAATTACTATTCTATGAGCCAGGTATGCTACAAACAATTCTAGCTGCTTTGTGTCTAAATGACGAAGCAAGGAAACAGTGTTGTACAGTAGTTAATACTTATTATGTTCTGCAACAGGATTTAATAACCATGAAAAGATGATCTACCACTGAACTCAACCTCCATTTTATTCATTCTACTCTCCATTCAAAAGACATGACTTTTATTTTGCTACACCAAGTTTCTTTCACATTAAATTCTCTCTAAAGTGGTATTTTGGGACCACAAGGTCTGAGCTGAAAGCATAGATACTTTAGTGCATGTATACATATTTACCAGAATATAGAACCTGTTTTTGTTGACATGTCTTGTGAGGGAAGCCCACCTTTGGCCATACAAAACCATTTTCTTTTTCCAGCACTCAGTACAGAGCTGCCTGACACTCTGATAGTTAAAGTTGTAGAACTTTATGCTATTGCAAGGTCAGTATTTTTTTTATTATTTTGCTTATTAATGGAACCAAATGTTCTTCATTCTGTATGAACCGAAGACAAGATATTAGTTATACTAATGAAAGATATTTCCATTCCAACTGCTCCCTGTATTTTTTCCTGGTTCTTTAAGATGCTGTGGACTAGTTCCTGCGAGGATGTTAGGCTCATGGCTTCTGTGCAGCTCTGCCCTGTGCAGTGCTACAGAAATGTCACACTTTGGGGCTAGTTGCTTCAAAAGACTTCCAGAAGCCATCTGCCTGGCACAGTGGAAAGGTTTGGGTCTTTGGCCCTTGGCTAGTCCATGTAGAGGCATTCACCTAAAACCACAAAGCATCTGAATCCCAACAGAGGCCACAAACCTTTTCTTCACTGCAGGGCTTTCGGTCTATTTTCTAGGTGTCTGATCTAGGCAAGACTACCAGTTTCTTAGGCCCGTGGTGAGATACGATCCAGAAGGACTAGAGCAATCTTGGTCTAACCAAACATGTACCTCTAATCTGTGCCTTAGCATCACCTGAAGTGCTGAGGTTTCAACCCTTTCTGGTAGAATTTGACCTGCCAGATGCTTCAGACCCCTAATGTTGTGGCACAAAACTCTGGCTCTCATTTTTGCCACAGAAAATTTGGTATTACAGAGCTTCAGAATAACTTTCAAGGTTCCTAGAATATTCTGGACTCAGCAAGATTTGTGTAGCTGAAATTTTGTGACTAATCTTTTCAATATTTCATTTTTAATTTTAAGCCCATCCCTCCTATTTTTTTTCTCAGCAGAAATTGATGCCTTTGATCACTATCTGAGTGATGGCTGGAGAAACAGAGCTTCTGGTGAGCATGGCCCTGGGGATGGTCTCAGTATGTCACAGTGTGAGGTCACCTGCAGCAGTACTGCTTCTTCTAAGGCTGTGACTCCCTCCTTGGTCTTTCAGAGAACAGACTTTGTCTTGTTTAGGAACCTTGTTAACAGAGTGCCTCAGAGTGCAGTCCTGAAGGGCAAATGAGTCCAGGAAGGCTGGACATTCTTCCAGAAGGAAATCCTAGGGGCACAGACCAGACTGTCTCCATGTGCCGAAAGATGAGACACTGGGAAAGAAGGCTGGCCTGGCTGAACAGAGAGTCGTGGTTGGAACTCAGGGGGGAAAAATAAGAGATTATGACCTTTAGAAGAAGGGGTAGACAAGGCCAAAGGACTACAAGGATATCATGAGGATATCAAGGATATATTATGCAGGGAGAAGATTAGAAGGGCCAAAGGCCAGCTAGAACTGGCTACTACTGTAAAGAACAACAAATGTTTCTATAAATACATCAGCAACAAATCAAGGCTTAAAAGAGAATCTCCATCATTTACTGATGGATGATTACTCATGATTTACTGATGCAAAGAGAAATATAGTGACAGAGAATGAGGAAAAAGCTGAGGTACTTAATGCCTTCTTTGCCTCAGTCTTTAATAGTAAGACCAGTTGTCCTAAAGGTACCCAGTCCCCTGAGCTGGAAGACAGGAAAGGGGAGCAGAAATAAACCACTATAATCCAAGGAAAAAAGGTCAGTGACCTGCTAGACCACTCACACAAACACAGTTTTATGGACCTGGATGGGATCCACTCAAGGGTACTGAAAGAGATGATGACAATGATGAAGGAGATGATGCTCACCAAGCCATTTTTTATCAGTACTGAAGACCTCAATTGGATAGAGGTTCACAAATGCGATGCGAATCTGCAAGAGCTGGACAGCAGATGTGGGAAACTACAGACCCATCAGCCTGACCTCAGTGCTGGGGAAGATAATGGGTCAGATTCTCTTGAGTGATGACATGATACAAACAGGAAATCCAGGGGATCAGGCCCAGCCAGCACTTGTTTGTAAAGGGCAGGCCCTACCTGACCAACCTGATCTCTTTCTATAACAAAGTGTCCCCCTTAATGGATGAGGGAGAGACGGTTGATGTTGTTCTATCTGGACATTAGTAAAGCTTTCGACAGTATTTCCCACAGCCTTCACCTGGAGAAACTGGCTGCTCGTGGCTTGGACGGATGCACAGCTCACTGGGTTGAAAACTGTCTGGGTGGTCTGCCATGGGTTGGGGGCAGACTGGCTGGAAAGCTGCCCAGCGGAAAAGGACCTGGAGGTGCTGGTGACAGCAGCTGAACATGAGCCAGGGTGTGCCCAGGTGGCCAAGAAGGCCAATGGCATCCTGGCCTGGATCAGCAATGGTGCGGCCAGCAGGATCAGGGCAGGGGTTGTCCCCCTGTACTCAGCACTGGTGAGGCTGCACCTTGATTCCTGTGTGCAGTGTTGGGCTCCCCACAGCAAGAAGGACATTGAGGTGCTGATGTGTGTCCAGAAAAGGGTAACGGAGCTGTTGAGGGGTCTGGAACACAAGTCTCATCACTGGGAGGAGTATACAGTGGTTTAAATTGGTAGCAAACTCTTAATCCCCTGCCTGCTTTTTTGGGCCAAGAGTTCCTCAGGTTCCATGTATCCTATCAACAGTAGCAGGACTGTGTAGGTGTCAACTTCAAGCATCTTTGGCATGTTATTAAGAAAGGTTAAAGCCACAAATACATTTTGCTTTTGATTCTTCAGGTAACTGAGAAGGAGTTCCCTGCAGCAGCAATAAATGTTTCTATTTCAGCTGTAAACTAAAATGAGAACACTTTCCTTTCACTGTCCAGTTCCAGAGTATGCATTCAGACTTTGGGCTGTTTACTCAAAAACTTGTTGAAAATCTCATGAGCTTTATGAAATGCTATCAGGGCATTCCCCCATTCCCACTCCCCAAAAACCAAATCCAAAGATCAGAACAAAAATACCTGAAGGAGAAGAATGCAACCTCAGCTGTCTTATTTGTCTGTTCTGCTAGGCCTCACACTGAAAACTCTTTTGTTTCCCACATTTCCTTTGATTCAGATCTTAAGAAGGTAACACAGGTAATTTCAGTGAGAGAGGAAGGGAGCTTGTGATGACACCTTCTAGTCTGTACCTTGACTGGAGGTGGTGTGCTTCATCTTCCCCTAGTCAGGAGGTGGCGATCTCTTGCAGGCTCATTTTCATTTGTTAGAATTTCCAGCTACTTCTTTCACCACTGATTTTCCTCAGCTGAAAAAGACCTGGTGACATGATGAGCACCTGAAGAACAAAGGGAGAAACTTGTGTTAAGATAAAGACAGCTGATAGGGAAAAGAAAGCTGTGCATGCAAGCAAAGCAAATCAAAACAGAACAAGGAATTTGTTCACCACTTCCCATGGGCTGGTAGGTGTTCAGCCACCCCCAGTAAAGCACAGCTCTATCACATGTAACAGTGACTTGGGAACACAAATGCCATCATTCCAAAGGTCCCCCTTTCCTCCTTCTTTCCCTAGCTTTGTTGCAGAGCACGGTGCTGTATGGAATGGGATATCTCTGTGGTCAGTTGGGGTCATCTGCACCTGGATGTGTCTCCTCCCAGCTTCTTGTGCACCCCCAGCCTTCTTGCTGGAGGGTGAGGTGAGGAGCAGAAAAGGCCTTGGTGCTGTGTAAGCCCTGCTCTACAATAGCTGAACCACTTTTCATTACAAATTCAAAACATAGTCCCATGGTAGCTACTACAAAGAAAACTAACTCTACCCCAGCTAAACCCAGCACGCTGCTTTAGCCTGGGTGGTGGCAATGGAGCACATTTAAAGGGTGACGGCAAAGTTTTGCTAGAAAGAAGTGGAATTTTGCTAGCTTATCAAATATTCAGGCACATAGGGCAGTGATGGCATTCTGTTGCTGAATAGCAATGTCTGTTGGACAGGTGGAATCCCTCCCTGGAAGAGCTGCTGATTGGCTGTAATACTAGCTTGTACTCACAATAGACAGGAGTTTACTATGTACACACACTTAGAGCAAGCTCAAACCTGTGAGAACTTGCCAAAACACGATGGCCACCATGTAGACAGTTCCACAATCTGCTCCATAGTTATTATTGGTATTTGAGTCCTGAAAAGTTTCCACTTCCTTACCTGCACTAAAAACTGTAAAACTCTTAAAAACTATGGAGTGACTGTATAGCACTGGTGTAAAAAATGTGCGTGTGTTTTAACTAAACTGACAAGTATTCAAGTTAAAATGCATGATGGAACAAGAGGTCATCTTAAAGAGAGACAAGAGGTACCAGATTTCATTAAAGGATTTACTTTATAACACTTTTCCGGTTGAAAAGGGTTTATTTTATCACAAGGCATTACATTTATGTTTGTTCGGTAGTTTTACTTCAGAAAAAATATTTTTTCAGTGAAGATCACATGAAATTTTTGATGCATTTTCCAATAAATAAGTGTTTAAGACAAAACTGAGCTACTTAATTAGAGATAATTGCCTATTAGAGACATCAATCCAAGTTAATGTAATTTGATTACTTCATCCAGAGAAGTAATATAAAAATTAAAACAGTACATTTCAATTCTCTCTATAATTGGTAATAAGATATTGCTTACTTATATGATCCAGAAACTCTCTTCTGCAATAACAGAGATTTCTTGAATTTGCTGAAAATATGTACACTTGCAGCAAACTTAGGAAGACTGATTCTTCACTGACTCAAACTAGCATAAATCTGAAGTAACTCTGTTGAGACCAATGGATCAATGGACTTTAAATAATGGTAGGCCAGTATGAAGAGCTCTTGCCTGTCAGATCTCATATTGCTTTTACACATAAGTGACTATATGAATGGCCCGATGAAAACCCAGAGAAGTATTAAAATTGCTTAGAGCCACAGCAACCCTACTGCTCAAATAATGTAGAACTGGAGCTGTGTCATGTCCATGTCCTCTGTATCAGTCCAACCATCAGAGAGTTATGTTTTTCAGAGACTGAAAGGACTTTTTTTTTTCCTGTGAAAATATAGACAACTAAAGTTCATTGAAGAAATGTTATTTGAACAAAAAATAAATTTATTTCTAAATTATTTTGTATTAAATTGTGTTTGACTGCACTTAATACCTTATTTCAAATTCTGTACAAAAAAGGAGAAACAATACCATCTGACACTGGAAGAAACTGTCAGTCCATTGTTTCTTCAGAGGAAATTTTAGATGAAAATATAGTCATAAATTTAGTTTTCTCTGGCATTTATTTTAGCTAGATTGTTACACATTATCATGAAGGCCTACAATTTTTTCAGGCACTTTTGACTACCTCGTGTAATTGTCAACCTGTCAAGACTAATTTATTGGTTTCAATGAGATGTAAAGATGATATAAGGACTGTTATGTGTTGAAATTATATGAGTTTTGAGCATGTGGAATGATATCAAGCAATCAAATTTCCACAGAGTTTTAGAAACCCATGTTGAAGTACATTTGGGGTAAATCCAACTAGGAATCCTGTGAGGCCTGGTCATTGGAGACTTCAGTGACCTCAGCAATATTTCTGCAAGTGACGCCTTTAAGACCGTTGAACTGTTTGGTTTTAACAAATCAAAAAAAAATAAACAGATTTCAAAGGCATTTTTATTTAATAGAATACAATCATAGTTACCACCTGGCCCTGTTTGAATGGAAATGCTCCTACAATTTCATTTCATCAACAAAAAATCCTAGCCATTCTGTTTGCCAGATCCTCTGAATCCACGGTATTCCTGACATTCTGAATCAAGGAACAAAGGGCTATATCCCATGCTAATCAAGAGTGTACCATGGGTTCTAACATTTTATAGCCTTCTGGCACATGCCTTCTAGTATCAACTCTGTCCTTCTATGTTCAGTTTTAAACAACTGCTCTTCTCTCCTCATCTGACATTCTCTCAGAATCCCTGAAGTCTAGCTGGTTTTTATGACTGCATATGAATCTTCTTAAGCCACTTGCTTTGCTTTTCCTTTCTCTATAAAAAGCAAAAATACTTTTCTTACTTTATAAAGCACTTAAACGTCTGTGAATAGTTTTTCTGTATGTTACAGCTGGGAGCAAGAGGAAGAGATCAGATATTTGTCCACATTTGTGGGGTTCTTAAATCAAATTCCATCCCCATCTGGTCTGAGGAAGACTATGGAGTTATTAATTTGGGGATTTTATTTCCTCCTATAAAACAAGACACAGACCTTATGTTCACGCCCTGGATCATTTCTCTCTGTTCACTGCAGATGTTTCTCTTTCTCTCCCATCTTCAAGTTCAGACACTAGTTCTTACTTTTGGAGTGTTCTCTTTACTAGGTATTTCCTAGGTTTTCTTTATATGTCATTAAAAATAAATACTTCAAAAAATAAAAATGTCTGGAAACATAACCAGTGAAAGAAGTGCTTCAATTGAATCAGCTGACAACCAGAATAAAATATTTACAGTGTCAGTTCTCACTGGTACTGCAATTCAGCCTTTTCTTGACTATGCTTGAATGATCTCAGAAAGATTAAAGGTTTTAGTCCTGGTAGGAGATAGTTCCATTGCAGCAGAGTTGCAATGTTGCAATGTAAAGAGGTTATTTTCTACTTCTCAGGTAGTATTTACTGCATTTCTCGATTATTTCTTCTATTACTTCTAAGGAACCACATGAAAAATTCTGACCATTTTAACAAGTGGCTTCCGTTTTCCTTCTCACCTTCAGACTAAGTGGTGGTCAGCACTTTTCTGAATGTAACCATTGAAGTTTAAAATCAGTTTAGAACAGATTTGATTTCTGAGAATTAAAGAGAATATTAAATCCTTGTTGATACATGATTTTCACTTATAATCAGTTTCAGATACAGTAAAAGAAATGATAGATCTTTTATGACTCTGCATAACAAGCAGAGTTGATTCCATTTTTGTCAAAAATTCATAAACTTTCAGCTTTTTCTCTTACATTGAGACATTACATTGCAAGATGATAATCTCAACTTTAAAAAACTGTCCTCCTTGTGAAAGAACCAGTAAAATAATAAAAAAAAATCAGTTAAAATTTGAGAGACGATTCATTATAATCAAGGTAAAATTCAGTATAATCTAGTACCATCAGTACTAGGTAAACAAGGATTATCTGGGCACACAAACTGCAGTATTGACTATGTTAGAGACAAAGCCGCCTTTTGGGCTGGAAAAGTTAATTAGTTGCAATCACTGGAAAGCATCTTGGAAATAAAATGGTCACTCTATTCTGCTGCTCAGAAGGCAAGTAATCAGGACAAAAAAGTAGCTACCAAGTAGGAGTACAGTATCCTGTAATGAATGAAAGGAATCCAAAACAGTCTTGACAGAAAGCAGCTTGGGAACCACCTTCTCAGAGCTTGTCAGAGTCTTCCATGGTGATGATAATGTCCCATTTAAGCTGTGCTCCCTACAGTTTCTCAGGACCTAAATTTAAGCATTCTGCATTTTTCCTCAGACGAAGAAAAGGAACTTTTATACCTGAAAATGGTGCCTTTTTGGAACATCAAAATGTCTAGTCAAGGCATATAGCTTGTACTTCGTGAGTTGGTTAAAATAATTCCCTCGTCTCTGTTCCCCTCACCTTTCTCCAGCCCTGAATTTTAGTAAAATTTCCTCACAAGAAAGAAAACCCTCCTGGAACTGCGTACAGTATTGATGAAGACTTCTTATCTAGTTAATTGAGGACTGCTTAAAGCAGGAGTCTGATTTGTAAAGCACTGATTTTATTTGCTGATATTGGTAGGCTATAATCTCTGTCATTCTTTACAAAATTATCTGCCATTCTAATTCTAATGCTGGAAACAATGTTAGACTGTAGTCTGTAATAATTTTTTTGCAGCTAATTGATGTAAATCCGTAAGCGGATTAATTCACAAATAATAAATTCTGGCATGATTCCAAATTTCAGGGAGTTTTCTTTATTAATCTGAATACTTGATTGAGTGGATGAATACGGGATACAATCCTTGCTGTTGCATGATTGTGTCTTAATGCATTCTTTTATCTGGACATATAGCTGACCATCAGCACTGGGACAGGTTTTGAATACTAGACTAAACATTTGTGAGAGTTTGCTGTTTGGTTATGGCTTTGGGTTTTTTTTCCCTAGTTGGAACCAGAGCTCATGTCATGAACCTTCTACTGCTTTGGCAACATAGCATCGCCTTTCTTCAGCCTGCTTATAGGCTTCAGCTTAATATGTATTTCCCCCATCAAAGACTAAGACATTGCCTCTTCCCTCAGGAAAAGAAAAATTAATGAGTTTAAATCCTAAATCTCCCTATTCTGGGCTAGCATATTGAATACTCTCTGCAAGTTCTGGGAAATCAGAGATTATGCCCTGGGGTGGTGGTGTTGAACTTTGGGTGCAGCTTGTAGAAGTCAAAAGGCTGCTGCACATGTCATGTCTCAGAGTAATGTGTGATACCTCTCAATCTAGCTGTTAGACCTGAATGAGGCTGGAGTGAACAGTGACAAAATAATAATCTGTAGCTTCCAGTCCAGCAGTTAGAAGCCTGATCCTGCTCTGCTGAATAGATCTTTGTGCTTACTCATGAGCCCAGTCAAACCTTGGGGTACCTGCTTGCATCACGGGACTATCTGTACGAATTGACTAGTGCTGGTCCTCCTGTCTTTGCTACTGTCCCAAAACTTAAAGTCATGTTTGTGTCTTGTTCTACAGTGTAGGGTTCAAACAGCAGAAAGTATCTTCTGGGCTTCCCTCTAGGGCCCATTTTTAAAACTGAATGTCACTGTTTGCTCCAGTTTTTTATCTAATCTGCTCGATTGTGTCATGCTGAAACCATTGACTTCCAGTTTTTGAAGTACATCAATGATGACGTGTTTCTAATATTGCTGTTGATAATTTAAATTCACAAGCTTTATGGTGTTTTCTATGTATGAAACAAGCTAGCATACATGGAATTTGTTCCTCCCTTCAGTATGAGAGCTTTTGGGTAGTTGCATCAGTGTAGTGACCAGTTCAGGGAATTCTCTTTATTTCACATAGAAGGTTATGGTCTGATATGCTCAGCCTGAGAACCCTAAATGTTACAGTACGTATGCTGTTGTCAGAAAAGTGTGCATGTTATCAGACAAACATATAAAATTTTAAATTAAATATTTTAAATTTAAAAATGTGTCATTTAAAAATTTACCAAGGCTCTGGCAGATACACTTTCTCTGAATATCAGTACAATTGAGGAAGACTACTTCTTTGTTCTGCTTCAACTACTGTTGGACATGAAGCAGGAGGAGAAATTGGGGATATCCTATCTTCTGGCTTAAATTGCACAACTGACCCTTCCCAGCCCTTTTATTTTATATTCATCTCTCTGAATGTAGTACTCTGTTTCAAGTTCTGTTATTGGTGTTGGAGGACAGGAAATAATTGACACATGATTGGAAAATCCAATTTTTTTTTAATAATTTAAATCACAAACCTGCTTACAGTTACTATAAAGCAGACAGATATTTTAAAGTCAGTATCTTAAAACTGAAAGGCCTACTTTCCCAAATTCCTTTCCGTTATATAGCTATTTCTGACAGCAACTGTGTTTCATGCAAGTGGATTTTTCAGTGTCAGCACTTAGCAGTAGATAATGCATGTTTCAATGGCAAATCAATGATAATGTCAATGCTTTGTTCATGGTTCTCTAGATTCATGCGTGAAGAAGAAAGATAATGACTTGAAAAACATTTCTAAAATGAGTTCACCATTTCTTGTTCTTTCATATTAATTTGGAATCTGCTTTAATGATACAGTCAGTTACAGTGCAGGTTAATATACTTAATCTGGAAAGATCTTTCAAAATGCTTGAGAAAGTAAAACAGCAGTTATCTTCAACTGTATGTTATTTGCTGAATGGCATATACTTATTTTGGTCTGGACTTCTGCAGCAAGTTCGTCTTTATCTTTAAAAAGAAAAACAAACTCCTCAAAAGAAAACACCCTATTCTTTATCATTTTGTGAACGGCCTCTATTTGAAATTCACTAAACACAGCAGTTTAAGGGATTCCATCTGTTATGTCTTTTTGTTAACAGCTCTGGTGAGATTTTCAAAAGCCCTTACCGATGTTTTACTTCTGTTCCATGGATCCTTCCAGTTGCTTCAGACATCAGGTGTGAACATGAGGGATTTCTGCTGTCCCACTTTTTGGTCCTCTTCCTGAAAATAGTTCCCAAGTGTTTTGAGATTAAAGCCTTGCATAGAAACCACTAATTTAAATGGAAGATACCACAGTGGTTCTAATGGGCTGATCCTCTAGAATCAAAGGATAGACAGTCAGGTACCTTTTATGTAAAACATAGATCTTCACAATTTTTTTGCCTTCTTCTAGCGTAAATCCCTCTGGCACATCTGTTTGTGTCTGTCCTCCTGCCCCAATCCTTCCAAAGGGCCCAAATGTCTTCAGCTTTTTAACTACCCAGTTACTTCAGATTATCTCACACCTAATATCTACCTATCACAGCTAATTACAGTATGGCTGAAATTCTCTTTCTATATATCACTGGGTATACATCTGAGCAGGATGTTCAAAGCTCCTGAGCTCAAGGGAATCGGAGGAAAAGCCAATCTCCCTGCCTTCAGTCCTACTTTACTCAGCAGATCGTGCTTGGAGAAATCACCTGACATGGGATGATCATAGCTCAAATCTTCTCTCTCTTCAAGAAAGGAGGAAACCTTTGACAAAATTTTTCTTGTTTTAGAGTCACTCCATACAGCTAATTGTGCTTGAATCAGAAGGATCATGCTTATCTGCTATGGAACCTGCTTCATTTTGCCCAAACTAAAACCCATGGGGATACTATTAGCTTTCATACTCATTTAGCTTTTTTTTTTTTTCTGCCCTAACGATCAGTTTTTACTCAACCTTGATAAGGATTGGCCTCTCTGCGGTAAGAAAGGAAAACGGAAAACTGCATGGTTTATGCTTGGGTTGAAAGTCCTTCCCAAAAGATTTCTGTACAATGGGAGGGTTTGAAACCTTCATCTTTCATCCTTTTCCTCCGAGGTTCTCATGTTTAAGTCAACCTCAAGCAAAGGAAGCTGCTTTCCCTGCCTCGGTGGTATTGTTGGTCTAAGGTGTGGGTGGCAGGGATAGACTGTAACTAAATACCAGACACCACACAGGTTTATATTTAGATCTGTTGTAAATGCTATCTGACTCCTCCCTCACCAAAAGTACCCAAACAAATGTTAATATAGTTTAGAAAAAGACACCGAAGTTCATATCTGACACTTGGGAGAAAATCAGTAATAAACTTAAAAAAGCTCAATAACTTTTACTGAATTGTGCTTATTGTATCTATGACAAAACCATTTTGTCTTTCAGTTTTCTGGCCAAGAATACCACAAACATCAAATTAACTTTTCAGATTACACCCCTGTAACTACATTATGTAATAAAAAATGACTGACCAAAATGTCATTTGATTCAGTACGTGTTAAGAATACAAATAATAGGAGAATATATTTACTGTATCAGAATATCTTCAGTTGTTCATTTGAAATTGTCACTGCTGTATCTATGCAGTTTTAGTATCACAAAAATGAGAAGATTTCAAACAAGTATATAGAAGTCTGGCAGCTGGAAAAATGTATTAATGTATTGTTTAGCAAAAAAAAAAATACTATTCCATTGGTCCCTTTTTCTCCATACAGGTCATTATCTTTGAAATGTGTCCCTCAGAACTCAGAGAATATATTACAGGGTAGATGAATGGAAATGAAAGTTTGGGTTTTTTTTTTTCCTTTTCTGCAGAGTGCTTGCAAATCCTTAGGTCTTATTTTTGCAGAATTTTGGCCAGACATAGCAGTCCTATTAAATACGAGCTATAGATTAGGTAAACCAAGCTGAATAACAGCTATTTGCTCCCTTGCTTGTGTGAATTGTTCCTAAGTCTTTCAGAAGATCTCTTCTCTGTCTTTAATCAATGTTGAAGTAGCAGATATTTAAATACTAAGGGCCTGTTTTTCATCAGATTAATGAGCAATGAGGTCTAGACTTCTTATACTTATTTTGTTCTTTGCACTGATAGTAGATGGCTTAATGGAATTGAATTCATGCATTTTCAGAAGAGAAAAAGGATTCTAAGATATCATGCATGTTCCTTTTTTTTTTTTTTTTTTTTTTGATAAATAGTTGGTTTTTAATTTTTGGAACTCAGAACAGACTTTTTGTTTCTTAGGCTGCTCACCAACACTTTTGACTTTACCAGTGCCCGAACCGTGTGATTCTCCATCTGTTTTGATTTCATTTGTTTCATACTCCTTTTGTACAAGTCAAAACTGTGCTAAGTTCCTTCCTTCTGCCTCAAGCATAACCATGGTCTCTCTGTGTTAGTGACATGATATTAATTTTTTGTTCTAGTATAGTCTTTGTCTTAACAAAAATGCAAGTTGGTCTTTTTACATGTAGTCTCCAGTCTTTGACATTAACATCTCTGTCAGGCTAAAGAGCAAATGCCATTCCTCTTATCTGTGAGCTGACATCTAACATTTTGGCAGTAGTAGAAGATACCTATTTTACCATTATATTCCTATCCGAAAGTAGGAGACTTAAGTGCATGCTAGGACACAAACACAACATACAAGAGGATCCCATCACATTATGGATTCAGTTATTTATTCCTCAGTGTTAATGATGTGCTTGCTTATGATGTCAGCTGCTCACTCTTCTGGTACCCCTACTTTAAAATTGTAAGAGTTTTCCATAAGGAACTATGAAAAGACTTTTCAAAGATCAGTGTTTACTTTAAAAGCAAATATGATGCATGGTCTCTGCCACTCTAGTCTCTGCAGAAATGCAATGATCAGCCCACATATCAAGAAAGTCCTGTGTCAGTGTGAAGTTTCTATGCCATAAAAGAAGAAAATATATCTCAGCAGTGGATTAACACTGGGCAGTAATATCTCTCACGCAAAACAGTTATTACATCTACATATGAAAATAAATCTTCAAAAAAGCTGCTGAGAAGCTAGGAAAATCCAAATGCCTTATGCCTATGTTCTTATTCTAGATTCTCCTAGTGGCTCAAGAAATGAACAGAACTAGAATTTCCTGCAATACTCCAATACTCTTGGAGATAGTTGGAATTTCGTATTATTGCATCTTTCTATGAATTACACATCAAGGAACTACACATTTGTGACACGTGAATGACTCCATGTTGACAATACATGTAACGTATTAATGGGTTACACAGGTCAACAGCAAGACTTCATTAAAAAAAAAGGTGAGTCATCAAATGACATTATGTGTTCACTGTGTAAAGAAGAAAAAGAAATTAAAATTAGAAATACTACTAACAAGTATTTCTCAGTAAGAAAACCTGTACTTTAATTTTTCATGTTATTTTAAATTTACCATGTGATTTAATGCACCTAAGTTTAAACACTAGAGTCATTTTTCTTATTATTTTTGTTAATACTGGTGATTATGGCTGTCCTTTGATTTATGTCAGCTATTAAACCACAACAGAGATGTTGCATTATTAGCAGGTATTGGAGAGAGTACAATCTGCCTATATGAGTGATTGAACATGCATTCAAACTATGTGACAATAAATACTTTCTTGATCATTTTATTTAGATCAGGATGAATTTCTCCACTAGTGCCCTGAATTACAGTTTTTAAAAACAATAACATTCCTGATGAAGCAGGAGCATGCAATTTTCTTTTCTAATTAATTTTATATTACAGTAAATCCTGGTAAGAGAAGCACCAATAAAAACATAAACTGTTTTTGACAGCAGATTTAAAAAGTCATTGAAGCAGAATGAAATAAGATAGAGTTGGGCTGCTTATGCTGAACACTCAGTATAGGAGCTGAATCAGTAAAGAATAAAAAGTTATCAACACATGTTAATATGATTTAAATGGAAGTATCCTTTGAAATGGAAATAAGAAGTACAAAAAAAAGCTAAAATATGCAGTAAGAAGCAGCTTGTTCTAATGCTATGTTCAGATAATGATCACTAACCAGATGCTGTATATTAAATATTCTTTGTACCTACCAAAATATACAAAAGCATCATAATAAAAAGAAAGTAAGATTCTAGTTGAAAGAAGCATATCTATCTTGCAGTGCTTATATTTCTGTTCCCTTTCTCTGAGTGAAATTGAATTTATTAAATTTTGAAGACTGCCTTAAGGTTTGATAAAAACTAGCTAAAAAGCAAGCTTTCTATCTCATCAAAAATATGACTTTGGCATTTAGCTTGTAATTGTAATACAAAGTGCAAAGAATGAAAACTGGCAAAATGGTCAACAACAACAACAAATTATATAAAAATGTCTTAATCATGAAATATTCTGGGGCTGAGTTTTGTTGAAGCAGATACACTCCAATAAAGGATCTAGACTAAGCAACCTGAATTTTCCCATGGTAAAAAAATTTTATTGAAAAGTTTCCAACTCCTTCAATTTCTTATTACAGAATATACTAGTTTTAGTCAATCTTGTGCATCTGACTCACAATTACAGGGAAATTTACATTTAGTTCTGAGCAACTGGTAAAATTTTTGAAAGCAGTATTGCAAAACACAGAATTGATTTTTAGTTAACAAATATTCTACAAGCAGTTTTTGTTGAATATATAACATTCCTATAAGCACTGATAGCAGTAGTTTTGGTAGTTTGAAATGTGCCAGAAGAAACAGAGGAGTTTTTATCAATACCTGGAGCACTATGAAATACTTAGCCCTGTTTATACTCTTCCTGTCATAGGTACTTGTGTGAAAAATGGAGGACAAGATCACTTCTTCAGAGGTGCTTAGAGGAAAGGCAGAGTAGAGGGTCTGTAGTCCCAGTGCAATGTTGTCTGGTAACAGCCTGAAGGCTGTTTGGGGAAGAAGGTGGGATCCTGCCTTCTGAAGTCTCTTAAAACTTTCCAATCCCCTACTCTCAGTCTCTCTGTCATGTATCCCATTTCCACTACTTTCTCTTCAAAATCCTTCAAAGAAAGGAAGAGCCCATGCTAGGTTATTTTCATTGTGAAGAATATTCTAAGCTAGTACAAGACAAGACAGTGAGGTATCTCCCTAGTGCAGAAGGCCAGGTAGCACAGCAAGGATGAGTAGATTTTTACTACAGGCACTGGCTAAGCATCTGCATAGAGAAGCAGATCTGACTTGCGATCAAGACCATCTAGGGCAGGAAGGATTTTGCTGGCATGAAGCCAGCAGTCACCTATATGGGCCTTCCTACGTGGAAGATGAGATGGGAATGAATAACACATATGAACCTTAATCTTGACTTCCAGATTTTTGTTGTAGGAATAGAAGGACCAATACCTTTCACAGCTCCCTCATCAAACAGTTGTCCAAATATAAAAAACTTAAAAGCTTCCCATTTTACCTGTTATGATCAACCATTTTACTTAGCATTCTGCTGAAGCCATATCAGGTGGAGAAAAACCTGAAAGAAAGGATAGTGATCCACTAATGGTACTGATCCAGACTGAAGCAGCAAGACAATCCCATTTCCTTTTCAGCTCTAAATCTCTATATCGAAAGCTCTCAACCTCTGTGTTGTGTAGTGCCACATCTCCCAATATCATAGATTATACATGCCATGCCTGAAAATTTTGTGAAGGAGCTATCCATGGAGGGTGGTTAATCTCAGACAGGAGCTACGTAAACTGGAACATATGAGTTTTGACTACCACGTGCCTACCATTTTAGCATCTCATGTTACCTGCTAACCAGCATATCAGCTTTGCTGGACAGTCAGAAAGATGATGTAGTTGAAAAGAAGAAAAACCTATTCCTCTGAAGAGCTCAGAGACACAAAGCAAGACATGCTGCTTTATCCATTCTCTGGGGCATAAGTATTCAGAAAAAAAACCCACAAAACCCGAAACCCATAACTGTTTCTAGAGGCTTTTATTTTTTGATGGCCCTGAATGAGTTCAGTATTTCTCAAATGCTAGCAGTGGGAAGCACTATCTGCTTTTGTAGCCTCTGAAGAAAATGCATGCAACACCCTCTCTTATGTAACATCCTCCAGGGCATGAAGAGAAATTATTATCTAGACATTATGTAATGATCATGAAAAGGTAAGTAACCATAGAAAATTATTGCACCAAACGTGTCTTGCAAATGAAGAATCATCACAGGGACAAATCTACACAAATCAGAACAAGAAAGGGGGTTGGAAAAAAATCCAGTGCTGAGAAATTTTCATAATTATATTAATGTCTAATCATGGCGTCATGATTCTAACACTTTCCTTGTTTGAGGAATTTAGCACAAAACACCTTCAAGCAACAAGAGGTAGAAATGTCGAAGGGCTCCTTCCTCCATTGAACCCAGAAACTCACACTAGCCAAGTTTGGAGCAACAAGACATTCAACTGGAGGAGAAAAATTCTAGTGCCAGGTTTGATGTTGCCTGAGGTGTCTGTGGATTCTGCTTGTTTATAATCAGATCTCAGGTCCTGAGCAACTTGATCTAACTTGCTTTGACCAAACAGCAGGAACAGAAAAAAAAAACCTGTGCAGACAGTTTATTACTCTACAGAGAGATTAGGGAAAACTGTTTCAGATAGAAGTTGATAACAAGCCAGGTTATAAAAGCTGATGATAATACATTGAGATTTTATTCTTTAACTCTGTAGCACATGTAAAATAAGTTACAAAAATTGTTCATACTATATTTTTAATAAGCTGTTTTATATTTCATATACATAAAATGCTTTCAATAGACAAATACAGCAAAGATAATGATCAAACTTTTTCATTTAAAGTAAGAGTTTGGTAAGCAGCAGAATTCTTGGAAAATGTATGATCTTTCTTTGCATTGTTTCAGGGAAAAGGTAGCACTGCAAGGAAGAAGAATTCTGAGGCCTGCAAAGCATTATTTTTCAATTTCTTTTTCAAGCCATCTTCCAATTGAAGCAGTTAATTTTACTAATCCGAGGAAAGATTTGTACCCCTTCAAATGGGCTTTAACATGAAGTTTAAAATACATGTGTATCATCTTATGCAAAATGATATGTTTCTTTCTATTTAAAATAATTTTCAACTTTATTTTGTTGAATATTTTTATTGACCTGAAATGTTCCTTTTGAAACCACAAGAAAAATCAATCAGTCCAAGAGGAGAAACTTAAACATACTTTAATCAAAACTGCATTAATCTTGCTCTTAGACCAAGACAAAACAAGCAGTGAAATGCTCTTTGATTTGCAGACTGAACAGTTAGAAGTGTACATTCTGTATCTAACTGATTCATACTAAATAGCTGAATTAACCATGAATAATTCAATCAAATACAGAACTTTCAGGAGCTATAATCTTAGAATCACCTCTCAAAATTTAAGGTTTCTGCTTTCTCTTGATTCCAGTAGCTCAAGGAGATAATAATTCTGAGCCTTGTTTGAACACATCCAACTTTCTCAAAAACTAACATCCTAGCCCTATCCAAAAGCAAATTTCCCTTTTATTCATGTTTGAGATTTATGAGCAATGCAAAATGGTCAGAGAAATATATCCAAAGGAAAAAACAAATGCAACTGAGAGATATTTCTATCAAGGAACAAAAACATGCTGGCTGTCTTTTCCACTTGATTATTCTTCACCATTGAGTTTCCTTTTTTAAACTTTCCCAAATATTTATTTCACACAATATACAAATCTCTCTTCTTTTTTTAAATAGAAGCAACACACAAGATTCATAAGCATGTTTCACAGATCAGTGCAACTGCTAAATGAGCGAGGAATGAAATAGCAGTTAAAAAAAAAATTAACCACAGCCAGGTTCAGGGTGCAGTAACACAAGAAGCTGAACTTGCTCAGCTGAGGGGTCAGAAGGAGGTGGAATGTACAATAGGAAAACATAGAATTAAGTTTCTAATGAATCCCACTAGCTCCCACTAGTAAGCGTTGAGAGGAAAAATATGATGAAAATCAAGAGAAGAGATTTTTTTCTTGACACATCTCAATTCTCTCATGGAAGATATAAAAATAATAAACTGAAGCAAGGGTTTCTGCTCTGTACACTCAAAAATGTATGGTTGATTAAGCAAACAAAATGTGATTATCATGGACTGTCAAACCATACCTGACAGGGAAATGTTAAGTGACACAGAACTGGGTCCAATGACACTAAAAGCTTATAGACATGGGTTCAATGGCACAAAAAGAGAGGTATTAAACATCAGAGTAATATATCAACAGTAGAATAACAGTACTAAAAAATGGAAGTAGAAAAGATATTTCACAAAATATAATCTAAATTTTAACATAAAAGCTGAGAAATGTCACAGTACAGTAATGAAATCACACGGTTAATATTGATGACTTCCAACTTACCAAGAAAGCTTTCCATATTTTGTAATTTTGAAGTGAGAACAAAATTTCTCAAATATGACTGTGTATTTGCATTCATTTTACTGGATTTGCTTGATAGGCAAAACCATGCCTTTCAATGTCAGAGAGAACATACAAGTTTTCAAAACATTACCTGACAGCTAAGGTTGTAATTTTTGGTTTTCTGTCAACTTTTAAGACTATAAATCTTAAGTACCAGATGAAAAAAGCACAAATGCCACATGGTCAGTTTCTTTCCATTTGCAAGTTAAAGATGGCGTTTAGCTTTAGAGCCTCAGGAGCAACCCACAGAGGAACAAAGGTAAAAACAGTAAGCAGTATAGAGGAGAAACCAGCATTACTGACAAATAATGTAGCTCCTACTATCCCTTTCCAGATGAAAAATTTTCTTTTTGTGTTTTATACAGGTTCTCTGTATCAATTTCTCGATGTACAACTATCACTATTGCCCCATAAACTACATCTAATTTCTTGACTCATCAAGGCAATGTTTATGTCAAAGGCAGTATTTTTTTTTCCATTAAAATCTCAGTGACATGGATTTTTACCAAAGAAATTTTCCCTCGGGTGTTGGAAACCAAGGAGTTAAAACTTCCACAGGCAATAATGGATTTGATTTACAGCTCTGGAAAGAACTTGGGTTAATGTGATGACAAGACCCTAAGCAAGAGAATCACAAACCTATGCTCCTATAGTTATAAATAAGAAAATGTATTAGGTGATAAGGTGAAGGGTTTTAAGTATAGTAATGTGATTTTATAATATAAGAATTTAGATGTTATAATAGAAGTATATGGGTGTACGTGACTTAGCAAATAATTGGTTAAAAATAGACGCACTGCAGTAAAAGTTACCAAAGTTATAAATTGCCATGTAACCTTGAAACCTGTGACTATCCCTCGTTATGGCGACTTGTTACTTAGCTCCACGGCCTCTGAGACTGATGCCTTGTTTGTTATTTTGAGTAATAAATCGTGTATAACTGTGATCGTCCCATCTCTTTAATAAAAGGTCCGACGCAAAAGAAGAAAAGAAGTAAAAAAGCTGGCGAGAGAAAAGTTTCAGTCAGGGATTTCTAAAACAGCTGGGCAGAGGTATGAAGATGCAAATGTTCTTCTACAGTTAACTTAAGAAACTCACTCACAGATTCAATTCCTCTCTTGCTCTGTACATTAAAACTCTAACAATAATAATTTTTAAAAAGGCACATGTTGTGAATGCTGAGAAATCATTTATCTGGAGTTATGAAACAAGAATCCTATGTGAATTAAATACAAATTATCTTACTTTTGATATATTATCTTTCATCTTAAATGAAACAGGTATGACTTTTTGGAAGTTCTAATAATGATAATTCAAGTCAAACAATTAAAATGATTGCAAATGCTCTCAAGCAACTGTTTTGCAGCTCTTTTTCTCATGTAGTGACATGTCTGATAGGACAGCCCAAATTGAAGCTCCAAGCACACAAATCCCATTGAGCTAAAGAAAACCCCACAATTTTTTCGCTGTAGGAGACAGAACATTTAAGAGTGGTTGGGACAGCAGCATGAGGATAACGATGCACATCAGTATTTTGGACCAGGTTGCAAAGTCAAGATTTCCTCAAAGAGAGTATCTTGCTGGCAGATCCCTTTTGATTGCCCAAGTTCATCCCTTTGAACCTATCATCCAACATCAAAATCGAATGATACTATATAAAGAAATATGATTTCCCAAATAAACCATTTTAAAGCAATTTAGACAGGTTAGAAATTATACTTCCAGCTCTCTGCAAAAGTCAGTGGAAACAAAAACCCACTTTAGTTTTCCAATACAGTATATAAACTCTTTGATGTAGACATAATTTTTTACTATATTTAGGTTTTCAATGCCTTCTAGGACACAATGGTATTTTTAGAAGAACTCATTCATACACAGATTTCACTGGGATACAAAACAGACTGTCAGAGTGCAGTTAGAAAGCTTATACAGAAACAATAATGGGTCTTTTAAAATGCTGGTACACCACACCGATCACAATTCTTCTTCCATCAGCTGCATGTTTTCTTTGCACAAAGAGTCCCACACATTTACTTTGTAAACTATTTTACTAGATACACAAAGATGCAAATAATCCTTTTGCATATTAGAAGTAACTTGATGCAATAGTAGTTCATACTGAAATCATGTTTCTGTTTGTACACACAAAACTTTTTTGTTCTAGGGACAGCTAAAGCAGAAAGACTATACAATGTATGTGTGAGGAAACCCTGCATTTTCAGCTCTGATAAAGGGAAGTGCACTGCTACACTAGCAGCTTGCATAACCCTGAACACACTTTGTCCTACTATAAGCCTGTCTGTGATGGCTCCTTGCACTGATACAGACACGTTAGCTGAGGTCGACAGTTATTTTGGGCTGCGCTTGAAACTGTAAAGTGTCCTGAGAATGACTGCTGTAAAGCAAGTCCCTATTCTCTAAAGGTAATAGAATTACACTGTCTAACTAAAAGGATTAGCAGGATAACCACTGATTTTTCCAAGCTCACACCTGGTTTACAAATGAGCTAATAGGAGTGAAATGTTCCTCTGCCTGTTTCTATTCTCAGTTTGTCTACCATACATTTGTCAAGAAAATAATTCTGTTGATTTGAAATATCATATTGATGTACTGGAGGGTAAAATTTGCACAGAAAAGCTCATTGCCTTTGTGCCAGCATGCTGTGAAGTTTTACTTTGTGAGAAACAACTTGGCTGCATTGCTTGCAGAACTCACTGTCAATGCAGATGAGACGATGTCTCATTTTTAAGGATATAATTTCTTCCTGCAACTGTTCCATATCCTTCAGAATGGCCATACAGGGGCTTCAAAGCCATTTTCTATACAATATGTTCCTTTTCTTACCCTCCACACAAAAATATCTTCACAATAAAACTCCCATTTTTTGACTTTTAAATTTGTTTGCTCATATTATTTCATAAGAAAGCATTTTAAAATAGACACGAGTATAGAGAATAGGATTTTCTATGGATAAGAAAATAAACATTTAGAAGTGGGAAAAATACTGGACTGCTTTTACTCAAGTCACAGTTAAGGTAAATGCTAAACATGCACCAAGTTTCTGGGAACCTGTTGGAGTCTGGCTTGTTCAGTGCTGATGTAATCCTTTTCCAAGAAGTAGAACCTATTAGCCTGAGCTCTGCCCTGCATCAACCATGTCTGCACAATTTCCAGTCATTTGGAAACACAATTAAAGTTGTCTGTCTGTCTGCAGTAGAGGTAAACGTACTTTCAATATATGCATAGTCATTAGATCTTATACAGAACGACATACAAAAATCTCCTTATGGCCATTGTCTGGCAGTTAAGGAGCTGCCTGATAGGACTACTTCTTGAATCTCGAACACGGAACCTACCTCTCTATTAAATGTGAGTGCCCATACAGCTCAGAAAAAGGCAGACACCTCAGAAGGCAATTTTCATGCTGGGAAACCAGTAGATACCCTTCACATTTCAGAAGCTGAGTGGAGGCTACTGCTTGGTGCAATTCTCACCCGGGAGACAGTTCACTAAGCAGAAGTGCAGGAACAATTCCCTGCTTCTCTTTCTTTGTGTCCACAGGAAGACTTGTTGCATCACATTCAGAGTCTCCTGTTCCTATTAATGCATGTGCCTTTTCAAATTAATTTAGTGACTCCAAATCAAATTTATTTAATCTGAAGCAGCTGATGCCAAATGAAGTTTTGATTTAGTATCAACAGAGGCAGTATCAAATCCCTCCCTTGAACTCAGCATTTGAACAGGCACATAGAAGGGCAAATACTCTTTTTAGAAAGAATTCTGCTGTAAATCCACAACAGCACAGTGCAGTTCCTAGCTCACCACAGCAGGATGTGTTCTTCCTTGATGGTTTTCATCAACAATGAAAATGGATGTCTGCATATTCCATTATGAACTCTGGAACACGAGCACTGACAGTTTCATTATTGAACAGTTTATAATCTTTGAAAACTTGATTTCTTCAGCTCTCTTGTAGACACACTGCTTCTCACTTTAATCTACTAGTTCTATAGAGCAGGTTTTGAGGAAGCCTTGCTGTGAATGCAAAGACCAGCACCTCATGTCTGCAGGTGTCGACTTTGTGCTGCTGAGACACCTCTTGGAGCCAGGCTTACTGATCCAGCCCTGCAGAATCAGTTCACAGTAGGCATTACCAATTGGTTCCTTCCCTGTGTTGGGAGTTTTCTGTTACCTCAGAGAAGATAACCTATGCTCTGACACTCACAGACGCCAAGATCAATTGCGGGACAAACGAAGAAAATGCAATTGAGCTCAGAAGAAGTTATACACAAAGTGAAGACTTTGGGGCCATAGGTTAACTCATCCAAACAGACTAAGAAGTAGAATCTGTCCTTAGAATGTGCACCAAACATGCTGAGGAGGAGAGAATACTCTAGCTGAGAATGCAGATTTTTTTTTCAGAAAAAACTCTAAAATTTCACTGTGCAGAAATCAGATGGCAATCAGTAGAGCTGATTGTTTCTCTTAAACAATAATAAAAGACCTTTTTGGTAAAACCATGATTCCCCCTCAATTGTTTCTATGGGAACCAGCTTCAAATAAGTTCTGTAGCCAGCCATTTATTTAGACAAAAATATTTCATAACAGAGGCACGGAATTGCACGTTATAAATGGTAAGCAGTTCTGAAGGGAAAAGAGAAATTATACTTCAGAGACACAACCTGAGGTTTCAATTAAATAAAGCTATATTCTTTAGCTAGCTTAAATTAGAGAGAAAATGTATTTGATCCTGCAGAAGTGTGGCCATTTACACACTTTTTCAGTGTGTTAGAATTCAAAAGCTTGATGTTAGATGAACTGTTAGATAACTCAACATTAATAAATTTGTATGAAAATAATCAGTAGTAAGTACTAAATTAAAACCAGACAGAAGCCACTCAGTATTACAGAGAACAGTGGGGAACACAAGGTCTCGTGCACAATTACTTCCTTTTGTATTCTTCTACAATAAAAAAACCCTCTAAAACTAACCCTTATTTTTTTAACTAATTCTAAATTCTCTAGTAGTAGGAAAAGCATTATGTGTTTCTCTAACAACTAAACTGCACCTCAGCGCATAGAAAAACCGCAAAAATATCCTGGATTTTTTCAGCATCCTGAGAGAATTCTGAAAATACAAAATTATATTTTTATGTCACTGTATATCAAACCAAATAATCCATGTTGTATAAAGTCCCTTATTATTTAAATTTAATTCTCACTTTCAGCAGTTTTAGTTTTCAGTAACTGCTGTTTCAGGAAATGACAACTTACTGGAAAAAACTGTAATTAAGACTGAAGAGTGCTATCTTCCTTCCAGAATACAGATTTAACCATAGTTCAAGATTTGAAAAGAAAGAAAGGAAAACTGAAGAACATATTCCCTCAACCTTGACCCTGCTGAGCTGTGAGTTGCAAGTAGGAGTGCCTCATCTCTAAGCAATTCTGCTGCGTTCAGGTGCTTCTGACATAAAAATCTTTGGAGTTCTCTGTGATGAAAAGGCTGGTGCTGGCAAGGTCATGAACTACAACTTAGTTTAGTTAAACAGCACAGTTGTAAATTCCCTACAAATTGTGCAATACATAGGCAATACAATAGTTTTAGTGAATATGGTCACAGGGAAGAAGTAGAAATCTTGCTTCAGAAGTGCATCTTGCTTCAGCAGACTCTCACCTCTGTACATGGGGAAGAAACCATTGTTACGCTGGTTCTGAACATTCACATTCAAACCATTTACAAAGTTAGGGTCTCCAGAAAACTAAAATTAAGTCTAATGTTTGTACCTTGACATATTTTGTCATATTCAAGTCTTCCACAGTCTGTTTACTTGCAGATTTTTTTCTGTGGTCAAGTATTTTTAATAGATGTGGCTGGTGAAGAGCTGCAAGGCAGTTGTATAGGCTCAGACAGCAATATTTAATATTCACAAGTATTTAGAACAGTGCTTGTACACAAAATTGCGTGCACTGGCAAGCATGCACAGATACAGATGGAGTAAGAGTGAGCCATGCTTTCTCCCTCACCCGTTGCACCATCTTCTGACCATCCATTGCATGAGACTATGTATAGTTAGGCTTGATGCCTCACCAGTACTAGTTGACATAAACGAGTAAATTCTTGTTCCAGTTGACAAGCATGTACAAACTCTGGGAGGTATTCAGCATACTCAGGGTAAAACAGCCACAATTCTCATAAAATCTCTACAATTTTTTACCTGACTTTTCAAGACATTCTAATTAAAAACAAGCATAATTTTTATGTAGGTCAGGGAGACGGGACAGATAGCAATTTGAAAGAAATGAGGATTGAAATTGAGAGGGTGAAGTTAGTGGTCTGAAATATAGTCGAAATCTATTTGAGGAACTTAAAACAGCAAATTCACAACTCTAGATCATGAACTGAATTAACACTTACTTACATGTATTCCAAGTATTAAGCATTTGTTCTTACTTTTCTGTCAGGGGGAACGGAGCCTATTGCCCTCCGATGTCGCTCCAGCCGAGCTCTGCACGCTCAGCGAGCTATCTGAGGCAGGGTTTACCTTCAGTACCTGCACAAGTTCAATGTCCGCCACCCCACGCCAGGGGGAGTCTGCAGGGTGCCTGTCCGTGGCACTCGGAGGAAGGATCCCTTCCTGAGGCTTACTCCGGGCGCAGGAATAACACCAGCAGAGCCAGAGATCGAGGGTGTGGGAGGGGGTCTCCTGAGCTCTCATTTACTAGGGGGAAACCAGGAAGGATCCGGACAGGAACGAAGAGTCCAACATCTCAAGGAAGAGACCCCCCCCAACCACACCTGTGCACGGGGTTTTAACCGGGAACAAACTAGGAGGAGTCTTAGGGTTATGGCCAATGGGGTTTGACAACGGGAAACATCCATCAACAGAACGGCCAATGATCAGATGCAAGGGGAGGGGTAAGAACATCAAAACCAATCATCAACTGAGGAGTGAAGAAACTTCTAGAACTGGGGGAGGGGTTAACTAAATGGTGCCGCCCTTTCTCCACCCAATGGGCCGGCTTACCAGATGTCTCTGTCTTCTTCCCGCCCCTTGGGCAGAGCCGACACCATGATCTCATAGGTTGACTCCTCCCAGGAGGAGTCAGCTGAGAGGGCGGGGCTTGGAGGAGGAGGGGCAGGCAAAGCCCGAGTGTTAAAGGGCCGCCCCTCCACACTTTTCTGTGGCTTAACTTTGAGAATGTTCTCACAATAGTTAAAATATCGGACACAATGCATAAACCCAAAATTTTAAAGATGTTTCAACATCCAGCACTGTGCAACTAGACTTACATGTGTTTGAAAAATTAATCATTCTGACCTCTTCCTAACAATTTTAAGGTTGCAGGTAAGGAATTCAATGTTTAATCCTGACTTTCTATGTTAATAAAGCTATTAACTCTGCTCTAAATCTAATAAGATTTAAAGCAGTTCATATTGCTTTCAAATCTCCTCACAGTACATCTGAAATAAACTCTCATGTCTAATGGAATAAACATTCTAATGACTTCCGCTGCTTTTACTAATCAGAATTTAGTAACAGGTTGTTCAGTCATCATCAACTAAGGATTTAAAAATTTGCTAAATTAAATTAAAGTATTAGCAGTTACTCTGATTAGTAGAACTGTTTTGACTTAACAGCATCATTACTGTTCTGTGGCTGAGAAAGAGGATAAAGCTGTTTGGGGCTTGTGCACCGAGTTAGACAATGGCAGAGGGAAGAATGCACAAGGAGAAAGAACACGAACCCAGCGGGCAAACAGGCTTTCCTAGCTCTGCCTTCCATTATGACTGTCACTTGCAAAGCTGACCATTCTGTGTGCCCTCCAGACCTGTCCCCAGGAAGCAGCCAGTGCCACCTGGAAGAGACAGGAGTGTGACCTGTTGACTTCTGGGTCAGCCTGAGTAAAGCACAGCCGGGAACTTGGAAACAGAGGTACTGTACAGGACAAGCAGTGGGACACAGAAGAAAGCAAAATTAGCTGCAGTCCAGGTTGCCTGTTTGCTATCTGCTCCTTCAGTATAGTGCAATGTGCTGAATGGGCAATATTTGAACTTTCATGAATGAGTTTCCCAGTCTCTTGTTGCCCATCAGAAGGAAGCGAAAGTAGCCTGACCACCTAAAATGAAAGAAAGCTGACCCTTTGAATTAACTGAATACCTTCTGATATAAAGTCCAAGGAAGTCAGCAGAGAGAAGCCTGCTTACTGGCTGTGTAAATTTTTTGTAGCTTCAAATATTGAAAAAAATCCTCAAAATAGATCAAAATTATTTAACAAAATACTTTCTTATAGGTTTGCTAACACCAGTATTAAAAATATGTGTTTCCAAGCTTTGTTGACATTTAAGCAGATGTTTTCCCATTAATATAAACTGAAGTTCAAGCCTAGCAACATCTGACTATTTCCCACACAGAAAAGTCCCAGATTCCACTTGCCTTGGCCAGAGTCTCAGGGGATCCCCTCTGCTGTGGGTTTGGTGTCTGGGCCCCAGGGCAGGTCAAAGCTCCCAGCCTGCTGCAGACATTGGCCAGCATCCATCCCCAGAGGACAGCAACGCAGGGTGGATGGTTCTCCACCACAGCACTGCACCAGAATGCTGATGCATTAAATGCAAAGACAGAAGATATACTTAATCTTTATGATTTATACGTTATGTTTTATTAACAAATATATAACCCTTTAGTTCTGTGCTAAAGGCAAATGCAACAGTAAGACTAAGCTTTATTTTTGCCTTGCATATCTACAATTAATATGAGAGAAGTATTTGATTCTCCAAGACTTTTTCTGAACAAAATAGGTTTTTTTAAGGGAATATGTAGCTGGCTAGTTTTTTCAAAATGAAAAAGCACCCCTGGATGTACACCCACACAAATGTACATATACAGAAAAAAATTCATTATTTTTACATATTTTCTCAATTATTGACCTGAAGGTCCTTAGCACTTCCATTGTTTGAAAAAGTATGATCCTTTTGTTATTTGCACTTTGTGATGCTGAATTATGTGAGCTCATTATTTTTAAGTGAACTTTGAGAAGGGTAATGGTGGCAGCTAGAAGATAAAACACTAATGATCAGTAAGGGTTTACACAAATGCCTAGTAATCACTCTCTTTATCAGGCAGCAAAAAAAATGACCTGATAATTACAATAAGCACTACCCTGCTTTATGCAAAAGTACTACTTGGTTTAGTTATTCAGCTGTATTTTTGTATCCGCTGCTATTAATGAAAGTTTGTGTGTGCAGCTGTTACATGGGAAGAGAGACTAGAAATTACAGAGGTGAGAAAAAAAGCACAAAATTCAGTTCAGAACATAAACGCACCAGATGAGTTATGACAATTAATTAAATGGAGTTTTTTATTTGATTCTAAGTGCATTTATGTTAATTAAAGATTAAAAGTACTATGTAAAACACGATTAGTATATGCAATCCAAAGATTCATAACCTTGATAACTAAAAGTTTTTCCATGGTTTAAAATGTATCTAATAGATAAGTTTATAAATACACACATACACTCACTCATTTACTTGGAGTCACTTTATTTCAAAGGCTTCTGTGGGACGCCACCACTCACTCCTAAGTGTCAGATGATTTTCCTACCTGTCCCCAGTGTGGCCTGTTTTGGAAATGTCATTAAACAAACAATCCTGGAAGTGAAAAGCAGGTTTAGTTTCTCTTTTGAGAATATGAGCAGCTCCACTGAGACCAAGTATGATTTAGTACACCAAACTTTATGTGGTCCAGCCACTGAGATAAATACTCATTTCTCTGAGATATACAACTTTGTGAAGAGTAAATTCTGGTCAGTAAAGTCTGACAGCTTATATTACAAGTGTTCATTGACATGACCTTTTGCCAGAGTTTGCTTGGTGTTTCATTATTGAAGCTGCATACAAGTTTCTGGGAAAGCAACTGTCCTTATAAAGCATCCACAACCAGTTAAAACATCCTGACCTTGCTCCTAGGTCAGTCACTAATACAGACGTTATCTTAACAGATACATAATATTATTTATCTATAACTAGATGAATGTACAGCTAAGATCCATCAGTGCTCTTAGCTTTACATTGCTGCATGGATAGAAAAGGCACTAATGCCTCATTTAAACAGGAACTAATCTGTAGTTATGTGGTGCCACTGGAGCAACACAGTGTCCAGATAACCCACAATATGTCCCCCGGCTACCACCTTTGCTTAGTAAGTCTGCCCAAAATACTTTCTAAAAGACTTCTTTGAACTGTGTACAATCTGGGAAAAAATCTCAATGTTTTTTGTGCTGAAATAGGACTTTATTTGCTGTAGCGCAGTCTTTTACTCAGGGAAAACTAGCAAGCACTGATGAAGAGAAGCTGAGATCCCTTTTCTGTTGAAATACTAGTGGCTGGCCAATAAGAGATCACTGACACTGCAAGCTGGAGTTGTCATTCTGGAGATGGCCCATGCTGGGAGCTGACGTGGAAGAACCACGGGCAATAATCCCTGAATCAGTTAGGCTGGAGAAGACCCTTAAGTCCATCTACTCCAGCCATAAGCATAACACTGCCAAGTCCACAGGTAAATGATGTTCCCAAGAGTCAAGCAAGGAGAAGTAGGGTTATTTGCTATAGGGCAGTCCCCAAGGGCAGGGAGGGTAGTAGAATACTGAAAAAATGGAATTGAGGTAAGCAATGCAAATAGGAACAAGGCATTAAAAAGACCAGAATCAGATAAAAAAGCAACAGCTGAGGACAAGAGTAGGGATAGGACAAGAGAGGAATCCCAGGTCCCTTCAGTGAAATCTGAGAGGAAAGTGCTCACTTTTTAAGTGGTAGAGAATAACCTACCGCTGACTTCAGTTATGGTAGTAACTCAGCTGGCAGGCATCTACAGATAACAGATGGCTTTCAATATGAGCATAAAATTTGCATTAAATTTCTAGCATTTTTTTCAGCTTTCTTTTTAAAAAAGAAACAGGAAGTGACACACAAAACACTGTTAAAGAGAACACAGTATTGCAAATTCAAGTGGTTAGAATCTGGAAAATGAAAGAAGTGAGGATTTTGGTGTAATTTTAGTTTGCCTCCTCTGTCTAAACGTATTCTTTTACCATCCTCATGCACCTGATAACAAAACTCTCACAGATTGATCCCACCAACATTCAAGATGGAGCAACTTGACAAGCAGCTGTTTTGTTCCTCTTGATAAAATAATTTATGAAACTCTTCCTTGTTAAGGAATCTGGCAAGTCTAGAAATGCAAAGAAGACTTGTGCTAAAATGGATATTGTCTCTTGCCTGCAATGCCTGTAAGTATTCTACCTTCTACTATAGACTACAAATGAACTTTAAGAAATTTCTCAATACCAAGCATAAATGAATTTATATTCCAGAATAAGAACATTATCTGGTTTTAATAAATGTCAAACCTTGTCAAAACTTTGAAGTTTTAATCCTCAAAATAAGGGGGGATACATCTTTTATTTTGTTTTGTTTCAACTTAAATTTGTACCTTGCCCATTCATATTTGTGTTGAATTCCACATGAGTTTAATGCAAGGCATTCACACAATTTAATCACAGTAATAATAATTTCAAATATAATAATTATTTCAATATATTTGTATACAAATTACTCAAAAAGAGTTTGTCTCAAAGAAGAAAGACAAATTTGAACTAGGACATTTGTGATATGAGCTCTAGAGAAATACACAACTTTTACGTGTCCACATGTAAAATAGAGCTGTGTTGAATTAATTAAAAATGCATCATGCTACGCTCAGACTATACTTTTTTAGTAGGAGTGGGTGAACAAACAGCGTGGAGTGAAGGTTCATAAAGAGAAAAATAGTCAGCTGCAAACCAAATGTTTGATGTTGCCAGATTTAGAGGAACAAGAACATTGAGAAAAATAAAAAACAGCAGGCAAATCCACAGTGAGTAAGGATAAGAATATGAGTTGTCAGAAGTTATATTCCTGAGAAGAGCTGCTTAAGTGCTGAACAATCTGTCACTCCGCTGCAACTCCTTACCCATCCTCTGAACTTTTTGACTTTTTTAGCCAGTATCCACCCCCTTACCTGCAGGTGTGTTCAGAAAGAGAGAGAGTGAAGCACAATCAGGTATTTTTGCTGATTAAGTTCTTTTCTACTTTACCTTCAAAATAGGCTCAGAAATTGGTCTAGAGCTTAGTCTAGTACCTGTCATCATTGTGATAGCAAGAACAAACTTAAAACAGACCATATTAGAGAAACATCTCAGAGTTAATCATACTAGTATGAATAACTAAGAACTATAAATTAATCTCTACCGGTGTTCATGTCTTTTAATACTTTGGTCAAGTTTGCACTATAACAAAAGTATAAGTTTTTAAAAGCACCAGCAGCACTTCATTATTTCTCACTATCATAGCAGTGAAGAAAATTAGGGAATGCTTTTGAAAATGTTTTTATGGTGCTTGATATAGACAGAAAGCATACATAGAGAAATATTAATCTCCTGTCAAATATATTAAAAATTACTATTTTTATCAAACTGTGAGAGTCTGTAATTGTTACTGACTCAAATGTTGCTAAAATCACCAAAAGACTTTCCCCACCACAGCAAACTATGCAAAGAAGCAACAGCTTGTCTGCAGTTACCAAAGGCCCCCTTGAATATGCCTCTTGAGCACCATTAAGATAAAGGTGACACTATTGTCCAACTCTCTCAGGTCTAAGGAGAAGTAAACAAGGCTGGGGGAGAGGAATGTATCCACAAGAAAGCCAAACCCAGCAGATGTCCTGAAAACCATCTCTGGCTGGGTTGGGCAGGGGGAGGCCATAACCCACAGACCCATTTGCTGAGGCCGGGTTTTACACTCTTCCCCCCAAACCAAGGAGCAGGAGAGTTTTTGGGAGTGTGATGGTCAACCTCAGGTAGAGAGGGGGTGAACACCCACCACCGGAGGCTACAAGCCAGACAAGGAGCAGACCCTGCCAAGAGTTCTCCCTTACACAAACTGGCTCAGCTCTAAAACTGCCCCCCATGCCTCCCCCTGAAAGGTCACATTCACATGGACATTTGCATGAGAGGCATCTGTCATGTCCTAGAAGGCGTCATAAGCCATCAGAGAGCCCTGAAGCGCCCCAGAGCTATTCCTGAGGCCCTGCACCAGAAGTGATCCAGTGCTTCAATAGAGTCTGTTGTAAAAGACAGTGTAAAACTTCTCCCCCAGGGCAGGTACCACAGATACCTGAATGTATATTAACCCATTGAAATCTGTGTTTGGTGGGACCCCCACCACAGAGAAGACCAGAAGAGGATCTATGGGACACTGCTGGACCCACAGGGGTGGTAATTATTTGTCTCTGTCTTATTCTCTTTCTCTCCCCCCTCCCCCAGCTTCTCTCATTTCTATTTCTTCCTGTCTTTCTCTCTCCCTCACATTAACTGTTAAATAAAATACTTACTATTAACTTTGGCATATGGTCTCAGTTGCACCTTAATTTGGGCAGAGGCATCTCTAATAATCAGATCATAACGCAAACATATATGAACATGATATTAAATCAACTATTTAGTTAGGGTATAAAAATCAGCTTAGAAGTTTATTGCAGTTTTTTATTTCCACTTATGGGTTACCACATAAAATCTACAAAATGAATTTCTGCCAACATGAGATGAAGCTATATCTCACTAAATAAAATCAATGCTAAAACATTCCTCTGGATTCATTGCAGTCTCTCAGCACAAAGCAACAGAGACGCCTCCTACTTAACCAGGTTATAGAAAACTTATAAAGCCATATCAACAATGTCAAGTGCATTAGTCATTTTGCTAAAGATGTTCTACTTAGGGGTGTTGGAAATAAATAGATTTACTACAGTAGCGAAGTGTATCAGGAAATAAATTACATATGAATGAATATAATACGCTTTTGTTAGTCCTGGCTAAGAACACTCTAATATGTGTCACCCAATAGTCTATCATATTAATATGTTTTAAAATAAGTAAGTAATATTACCTAATGTAATTTAAGGTAGGAGGATTTGGAGTGTTTGCTAACATTTGCTAATAAGAGCTTTGAAATGAAAACAAAAAGCATTATGACCTAGCTCTTGATAAATAGGCCATCATAGAGAGAAAAAAAGTGCTATGCCCCTGATTCACACCCCCTCAATAAGTATTTTGACTTCTAAGCCCAACTCACTTTTAAATAACGGTTTGAAAGACTTAAAAATTTAAGTAAAACAGACGGTAAATCCAGCTTATTGCCAAAGTAGGATCAGTTTGTGTGTCTGAACCAACTTCCAAGCAGCATTGCTATTTGACAAGCAACTGTACCAGACTCAAAAAGAGAAACATTCAATTTTTATGGTTTATGTCATGACTAATATAGTTGTGACCAGAGGCAAAGTGAAAAATTCTCTTAACATTTAATAAAAATGTAGTTAGTATTGTGGGTGACAGGCATTTTATTACTTACAAATCTGTGAACTATTGGGCTATGTAAACTAGTAGTTTAATTTAGAATTTGATTTTTACATCATTTTAACTGAATCCTGAGGTTACTCGTAAGAGCTGGTTCTGTGCTCTTCTAGGGCAGTGTGGCTTCATTGTAAAATGTTTTTGTACTACATCACTGTGTGGCAGCAGTACTAAGTGCTACCACTGATCAGTACTTTTGTCAGGCCCTATCCTATACAAATCTGGGACTGTCTAATTTAGATCTTCCCAAGGAAATGAGGTTTTAGCCTACATACAGACTTGAATGCAGCTTTCAGGTTTACCTCTGGGTGCCTAGAAAGAAGCATGTTATTGCAATTCTTTTCTTTGTAAAAGAAAAGGTAAGCTATGGCAGCAGTGAGATGAAACTGTTGCTAGATGCTTGCCTTTCTCTCAAGCCAGCTTACCAGCAAAAATGATTTAAGACTATGATGAAGATTAACGAATTAGCATTTAATCATTTTAGGCTCTCTTTATACTATGAGAAGTCTGTAAAAGTCTCACTTTTAATCTTGACTGTGCCTTAAGAGTATTAAAGTTTAATTTCTATTGCAAGTTAAGATCATGAGTCTTAGTCTTCTTCCTTTCCACAAGTGGTTTAACAAATCCAGAAACTCACCTGGATCAGCAGGGAACATCAGTCTTCCTCAAGTCCACAGATGATGAGACTGTCTTTCTAATAAGAGAGACAAGCTGAAATATTCTCATCACGGCATAGGCCTATTCTGAAAATTTCCCAGCTTTGGTGTTGCAATTCCTATATATCCCAAAATTACAGAAAGTCACATGAATTTGGTCCTCACTTCATGAAATTGCCAAATGATTGTTGGAGAAATTAAGAATAATTTCTGTAACATTTGATGTTCTGTACTGCCTTGTGGGTATCTGAGAACACAGGTGCAACTTTACCCTAGATGAGTTTGCAAATGGGGTAAAACTCTCAAGAATAAGCAGATTCATGCAGCTTACTTTGTTGTTATCTGCCTCAGGTTTTGCTATGCACCTTCTCATTGAATGCCATGTTTGCAGTGCCATTTTGGAGAGAAGTGATTAGATAAGGTTTTGAGCTCTGCCCTGGCTCTTGCTTTGATGCTAGCAGACTCCAGGAATGTACAGTAGTAAATAGAGACTATATTCTACTAAGAGAGGAGCCAGATGAAAAAAACAATATGTGAAAATATTAAATCACTGAAATCCAGAGAACATAGAGGCTGTTAAAATACTCTAGCAAACAACAAAACCTCTCTTTGCATTCAAGGCATTAATTTTAGCTTTCCTAAAGTAAACAAGATATTTAAGACACGTAGTACCTATTGTTTCACATGTACAACCTTATTTACCTCAGTGGTATAAAGTGCTACAACAGAACTTTTGTGCATCTTTAAAGAGCCACAGAGCAAACCTGCATGTCTAATAATGAGGATACTTGCTTGAGTATCTCCGAGAAACAAAAGATTTAGTGTAGGGATGTTTGTGCTCCTACTTTTACATTGCAAGATGAAATGCACAGGTATAAATAATACAATGCCCTCATTTTGCATAAGCTATTTATTATTGCTGTAAACACAAGTTACTTGCAGTACAGCAATATCCTACGCTCCCAGTGTGAACTGCTGCACACTGCAGTCAGCATCACAGTGCTTTGTGGAAAGTCACTCATTGAAATGCAAATCATGTCTTAAGCCAACTTCTTTGGATCTGGTACCTCATCTCCGGTGTGATTCCATAAAAGCCCAATGCAGAAGGACGACTTGTTTCTCTCCTGCAGGAAGCATGCCACAAATGCAGTGTGCAGTTTCACAGCTTTCTGCTTTGCTGTCCTCTAAAAAGCATTCTGAAACAGTTGACAATAAAATATTTTCAAATGTTACTAGTAAGTTTATGTGCCATTTAAATAAAGCACCTATCTCAAATGAAATAACTATTTATAGACTGGTACAGTTCAATTTATTTTGACAACTCTTAGTTAGAATTGAAGAGAAAGGCACATTCTGTGCACTATTCTGAATATGATATGATATATTATGCATTTGGAATGTTCAGCTAGATCAAAACGTGTTAGTCTCTATATCAAAGTCAGGATTTAAATAAAATTTGCAATGCTGTAGGTCCTGTTCATTACTACAAATATAACGAAGATGTTTACTCAGACTGTTAGCCTGTACAAAAATCCATTTTATTCAAGGACTGCATGAGAAGATATAATAATAGGCCAGAGAGACACAAACAGCAGGTAACTGAGTTATTTTCAACACATTTTAAATAAACACTTAGACCAAAAGTTTGTGACATGCAACTGAATTCCCTGTAATTGTTTGTCTAGAAAAAAAATGTCCTTTGTTTTTTGATTGTACATCCTTTTAACACACACTTATTTTTGACACAGAAGGAATCAGCATGACTGCATAGAATACGCCTCCAGAATGATACATAAATTACACAGAAGACTAGCATACAGTACTTGCATGACAGCAGAGAATTAGAGTGAAGGCCAATGTTGTGCCAGTTTCAATAAGGAAAAGGACTCTGCTGTAAACTGTAGGGGTTTTAAGTCTAACATTTGTACCAGAGAATGTTTTAGCACCTTTTTTCAAAGAGATGAACTGCTTAGCTTTTCAAGCACACATTGCAGGAGTATGATAACCCAAAGGAGTTTGAGGGCAGTGCCTCTGATCAGACAAATTCTTTGACTGGACGAATCAAAATTGCAGGCAATTTAATAGATTCTGTTTGTACAATTTAATGGTTATTGTTGCTGAGCAACAGTTTCTTCAGGGATGTAAGTGCTTCACTACAGAATCCCTCTGTGTACGCCTCTCAGGGACTGCCGTTAGTAGGAATGACCAACCTATGGTTGCCTGGCTTTCAAAGCAGACACTTCAAGTGCACCAAATAACTTTGCCCAATGCTCTGCTTGCATTGCACTGATTTAGGTGTGTGAAAAAATCTGAGCATCGATGTGCCGTGTGTGAAAAAATTGAGATAAAAAGACCAGACATAATTCCCATGTGCCAGTGACCAGTGGGTGACTTGACAAGACACGAATATAACTACAGGAAACTTTTTAGCTGCATCCATTTTAGTGGTCTTTGCCTTGCTCATGATTCTGCAATTATTTTTATTTCCTTCAATAATCCTCCAGTGAAGCACAAGCACTTTGAACGAGGATAGTTCCCTAATTTTTCGGCATCCAAGATCCTTGTTTCTTCTTTCTGCACCTCGCTTGTTGGCCAGGAGAATTATTTGCTTGGTAGAGTGATCCAGGACCAACAGCTGATTCTTCTCAACAGGAAAAAAATCAGTCCAACAGGGAGAATCATCAAAATGTCCAAACTGTGATATGCAGTGGTGATGTTCCTGCTCTGCTTAGGTTAGATACAAGTCCATAAACATCTCCACTGAAATCCCTACAGGAGGGTTTGCAGGACTGTGACTTTTGGTTAGGCACACTGTGCATGAGGCAAAGAGAATGGCAGGAATTCTCCTTTTAGTCATTCTCCGTAGATAGCAAAGTTGAAGACAGATATTCACAACGGCAGAGTAAAAGCTTTCATATGAACCAGTCACTGTTTCTTTCAGTTTTTCCAGATACAGCAAAGCCTGATCTCACAGAAAATACCCTCATAAGCATTTTAGCTTCAACATAGGATAAAGAGCGCTGAATATGTAAACCTCCCTAAAGGAAGCCTGCAATAATCATGTCGGTCCTAGGCTTTGAGAAGTAGAAGTGTTGATCATATATTTAATTTTTTATTTGCCACAGCTATTTGACAACCAGAGTTGTGGTTGTCCAGATATATGTCTAGGGAGAAAGTATTTTGGTCATTTATTTCTTCTTGGTATTCTCTTTTGGTATATTGAAAGTGATGGTGGCATAAAATCAGCATTTCCTATCATGTTTAAATCCTTACATGGTTGTTCTTTTTGTGTCCTTACTCCACACTTTCTATCTGGCAATTTTTTACTGAATAAAGACTGCTTCTGCAAAAGAATATTGCAGAAAAACTAAACATTCATTAAACACCCACAGTGGCTACATTTCAAGGATAAGGATAGCAAGTATTTCTTCAAAAAGATTATCAAGGTTCTTTAGTATCCTATTGTAGCAGGTGAATCTTTCTCATGACATATGTTAGCTTCAGAAGAAAGTGTTTTTCTGAACTTGGAGCTGAAAAGCAATTTTTCTGTCATGTTGCTTAATACATCAATAGTCTTTAACTTTTCACTCTTTCAGTTTACTCATTCATTCCTTTACTATTAATTGTATTGAATTGAACTAAGTCACAAACTAGATACTAAATTTAAACCACTCCTTCCATCATTTTCATGTTACAATTAAGAGAATTACAAGGTAGTCAACTGAATTGGAACACTGACAAGCAAAATGCAAAATGAACTAGTCAGACCAAACTGAATTTAGTTGCTGGATAAGAACCTTCCTAAGGTTACTAGATTTTGGCAAATCCAAGCTCTCAGTTGGCTGTGTAACTTTCTGTGTTGCCCTTTCTGCACTGAGCACAATAAGTCTCTGCTCCATGGCCACACTGATGCCGCCACTTTGAGCAGTTCCACATCTCTCTACACAGTAGCTTTCACTCATGAGTAGCCCAACAAAACATTGAAACAAAATGTGTTTCCTTAGTACCCTCACTGGACATTGCAAAGGTTGAAATAATTTTTTATTTGCCATTGTAAGCAAAAATGCTAATTTTTTTCTGGAAAAAAAAAAAGGAAAAAAAAATTTACCTGTTTCTCCTGCTTTTCTCTACTACTTAAGGAATTAATGTTCAATATTTCCCACAAGCCACTGTGTTGGGTGTATTTATTAGTGTTTGTCAGGGAGGGAAGGTTTTTCCATGCCCACCCTTTTTGATAGCAGAGGGTAGCACAGAAACAAACCCCTGAAGAGCATGCTGGCAACCTGTGTAAGTAACTGCATGTTCTCACAGCACACCTAGCAGAAGGTGATCAGGTCACTTACTGATTCTGTAACACTGTTGCCTTTCCCTCTCAGCTGTAATGAAGAGGGATGCAAGCTTCCAGTTGAAAGAAATGCAGTCTGTTTTTGTAATTTGCTGAGTTACAACAAAAGCAGGTACTTATGCTTGTGAGACAATTTAAAAATATTGTGCAATAAAAGATACAGTGATGTGTATTTTAGTTTCTTCCCAACATTTTCAGATGTGGTTGTGAAAGACAGAAGCCAATGACCCAATGACCCAATTCAATGATTTGAATACATGATATCCTAAGAAGGCCCATTTTGCAAATTAGCAAACATCTGATTGAAATTTCATTATCCAGGACATTCTGCATAGTAGAAACATATAATTAGATGTATAACGGAATATAGAAAAAATCTTTAGCCTTTTATTCAAGGGAAGAAAAAGGTTAAGCAGGCATTTCTTAGGTGGTGGATATTTGGGAGGTATGTTTTAATGGAAACAGAATTAAAACACAGAACAGCCTATCAGATTTATGAATAATGTAGCTACTCAGTCCCCAGTTCTCAGCTAGCTGGGTACCTGAGGAGAGAAAGGCTTCCTGGGTGTTAGGAATATATCCAGAATGTGTTGAGTTGTTAAGTCTAGATCCATTCACAGGTGGGACAGCGAGATCACAATGTCACAGTAAGACAGGATTCCGCAGGCAGTGAGAGGAGAGAGAAGTAGCTAAGAGGACCTAGAAGGCCTAGATAAGTCAGAATGAGATACAGATACTCAAAACAAGAGATGCTGTTTTGATGTGAAAAGATTTTAGTATAGTGGCCATTCACTTTCTCAGCATCATCAGAGAGTACTTATTTTAATAAATTATATACTGCACTTCATTAACGTGATGCATAAAGGTGTCTCTAATCTCTGTCTATTTTAAGGGGGGAAGACTTAAACACAGTCAATTGCTCACTGCGCTTCCTAATTAAATAGTTTTTTCTGCCACTGAAGGTTTTTCTGGGCCACTGCTAAGGGCAGACAAATTCTCTAAACAGGACAAGATCTTTTACCTCCTGTCCTTACTCAACTGACCTATTCTACTGTTTAAGCCCATTAAACCTCGTTGACTGCTTCCATTAAGAAACAAAATGGGATTTGGAGTTGGCTTTTGCTCAAGTACTTCCAATAAACTTTTTTTCCCCCCTTTTCACCTAGCTTAATATATAGACAAGTATCTAAATAATGAAAATTTTTGGTACTGTATCATTACTGTAAAATCGGCTTCTGATGCTGTTTCAGAATCTGGGAAAATAACTATTTCGACTTTGATTAGCTTAAAAGTTAGCTGAACAAAGAGCTGTCCTTTTGTAAAGAAAAACAGCACCCTATTTTTCTGGTTATTGTAACTATTTTAACTGTAATTGCACTAGAAGCTACAAATTTAAGTCATTTTTTGTTGGAATCTAAGACCCTTTTCTTGTTTTGCAATAAAAAGTTGAGCAACAAAATAAATTAACATTGCCAGTTTGCTGCCTGGATCAACAGCTACAATGTGTACCAAGTTTTTCTGTACATCTCAGAGGGTTCTGGAAGTTTTTTGGTTTTCAGAAAAATCTCCATTTTGGACAAGCTTCATTTTACAAAGCATTCAATATGCTGATAGGGTATGCAGCTTGATAGTATAAAATGATTTTTAAAAATCAGTTGAGATTTTAAAGTGTAGAATACCTAAGGGATAGCATCCAAAATTTTCATGGATCTTTAATACAAGGATGGATTTTCGTAGTAGAAGAATCTCTTTCAGCAATGAGGGACACAGTTTCTGGTGTTTATATTTTACAGTATTTTCCAGTTGCCTGCTGTGTTATCTAAATCCAGAAAACTCCTGAACACTTTTTCTTGGCTGTATTTCTTTATCCCACCAGCCCACATTCTCAGCTATGTTCTACCACATACACATTAAAAATGGAGACATAGAGACTCCACATTTTGCATCACTGTCCTCCATTCCTTTGGATTGTCTTTCTTGACAACACCTTGACATCTCTGGACCTCTTTTTGTAATGTTGAAGCAAGAAATAGTCATTAAGTTCTGACCCATTAAAATTGCCATGGAGAAAAAGTAGCACCTTAGGATGAAAGAGATGATAAAACTCTCTGAAGTCCTTCCAAACTGTCTAAGGACATGAATACATATTTTGGAAAGCACGTGTTCTCCTTATTTTATATTCCTCTTTTACTCAGAAGACTGTCTCCACAGAAATAAACAAAATTAAGCTGGATATTTGAAAGCAGCTTCAAAGGAGTTCAGCACCTAATTCTACTGATGGCTCTTTTGAAGATGTAGACCTTCACCTCTTGAATAATCTGCATCTTTTAGAACGCCCTATTATTGCACAGATACTGAAAGCTCAAAATTAAAAAGCTTTTGAATTGAATGGTTGGAATTATTCTTCATTCTCAAGCTTTGGGATTATTCAGAATGCTGTGAAAAGAGCCTCTCTGATCGAGCATACTGTTTTATAATTAGTGCCACAAAACAAAGTGTTTCAATATGTCAACATATAGTCTAAGGTTACTAAAGGACAGAAAGCACAGACACCTGGATAGCAGGAGTGAAGCTAAAAGATACCAGTAAAATTTAAGATTGTATTCCTAATTTAAAAGTAGAAAAGCTTGGTCTGTTTTTAGTTAGTTTCTAAAACCACATATATATCCCAGCAAGAGCTCGAGCAAATAAAGCAGCTGAACATATTAAGGGAAGTCTGAGAGTGCTCATGGTTTAATCTGCAGGAAGGTGAATGGAACTTTTCTCACTCTGGAGAGTAACATTCCTATTTCTCTTTAGCTATGTTCTTCTCAGTGACTTATTTTTCTTTTCCATCTTGTAAACCCAAACATGTTGTAACTATACCAACATACTGAGCTTTGAGGGTCTGAAGGTCCATTACATATGCTTTTTTCATGATTCAAGGCATACCTACATCAAAATTTTGGTTAGGAGCTGAAGGAGTGTCTGAAATACAAGCAGTCCAAATTCCTCTGTTCCTTTTCAGGTGTTCTCCAGAAACTAATGAATGTTATGAATTCATATAATACTTAAAAGAAGCCCTGTGAAACACAGACTACTTCCACATTCTTCGGGCATGTGTAAGGAAGAGTCCCTCTGACAGACTCTGTGGCACTGGAGCAGGAGGGTACAGCTGTGGTAGTGTCTCAAGGTTTCCAGAAAACCAACTAGATTCTTAGGATCTGACAATTACCCATGCACATAGATTTCTGTAAGAATTTACGATTATCCCCTGCATTGTGACACTAGATCTGGTGGGTTTGATCACTGAAATCTCTTCTGCACTTTAGTTCATGCCCTCTAGGTGTGAAAACTCAGGACACTGGTGAATCTGTCTGTGTCACCAGCAATTTGCTAGTCTCTGTTTCTCAGGAATGGGCAAGCATTTCCTGTGAAGCAGATTGCTTCTGCAAAGTGTCTTTCTCCCTCTTAGTTCTTTCTACAGAATGAACTTTCATTTCTACAGAATGAAAGTCTTTCTACAGAATGCGAAGATTAAAATTCCCTCAGCAATATGATGTATCCTGCCTGTGTTTCTTTCTCCTTGACTAAGATTTTTATCAACTTCAAATGCTCCATAGTTTTGGCATCTAAACAAGATCAATGTTTATTTTTCTGTGCATCAAATACCACCAACCTTCTTCCAACCAGACTCTCACATTTCATATTGTTATCTTCTATCTGTGTTTCTGCTAAACCCAAATTATTCCAGTTTCCCATGATAGGCTAGGATGGGCTCAGTATTTTGAACAGGCTCTGTTTGAGTACTGAGATTTCAGTGCCACACAGACTCCAGGACCATTCCTGCTGCCTCTCAGTGTGGCAGTGGGGAAACTGGGAATGCTTGCATCACTGCACATTATATAAAAAGAAGAAACAATCTTCTCTTCCCATAAAGTAATCCAGCAATCCTGACCTTGACTAACACAATCTATGGCAGTCACCTGTTTTGTCAAGCAGTAGGTGATCACTTTCTAGAACATCAACCTGAACCACTACTAAGGCAAAGATTTTTCAGTAAGTCAGAAAAAATGCTAGATATTCTTACCATGCTATGTGCAGAAAAGACAATGTGGCCGTGTTTGTTCTTCAGTTGGGTGATTTACAGTCTAAAATGTAGATGGACAATAAAATAATAAAAGCTATTTTAGAGCCCATTCAGGTTGCATGGAAAAGCACTTCAAACCACTCAGAGTCCCACCAGAAAGGAGGGGCTTCTTTTTTAGTTCCTTCATTCTTTTTCTGCTCTAAAATAAAAATGCTTCACCCAAAATCTACATAATGCTCCAACTTTTGCCATGGGAATTGCATAAAACACAAGGTAATTCAAAATCTGGTTTAGATTATTTCCATTAAGGTTTCCAGTGTCAAAGAGTTTTTAGTATTATCAGTAGTCACTTTGATTTATGTCATTAACCACTTTGATTTGTTTAAGGGTTTTACTTGCCTATTTGATTCCAACTGTTCATCAAAAATGTGGGAAAAGGCTTTGAATTATAACCATGTCTGAAATTAGATTAATTTTTCTCTTTTACTTCAGTGATCCTAAAACGTATTCAAAAGAACCTCACTTCTCAGAAAGTTAACTTTTTGTGAAAGCTCTTTCACTTCCTATAATTTGTCATATCTTCAGAAATTATCCATACTATCTTCTGACACAAGTTACAGGTACCCATGCAAAATTAAGTTGACACTTTTAACTGGATTTAATAATTATGGAATGTCTTTGCAATATCACTTGGTAAACACAAATATAAAATAAACAAAAGGTCTGTGTGGATTTACTCAAAGCTCCACATTAATACAGAGAGCAAAATAATTACTGAACTAAGAACTCTGTTGTTAGGCTGCAGTACACCTACAATGTGTTTGAAATACCAGTCATCTACTGCAATTTATTATGTACAAATATTGGAAGATTACTGCCTGTATTTAAAATTTTATTATGTTTTAAGAATCATTTAAATGTCCCCAAAGTATAATTTCTCCCAGCATGGCATTTTTGAGCTGTTACTAGAGGGAGTATTTACAGTCTGTTCAATCCATTAAAGCATTAAAGGATTTCCTGAGATGGAAATAATAGGGAAATTCCTGTTCTCGTATGTGTTTCTGTCAACAAATATAGTTAGGCAAGACTCAAACAGGTTTAGGTCCTGACCTTGCACTGTGATCTGTTAACAGGGATACTTGGATTGCCATGAAGTTCTCCAGAAGAATTCATAGCAATGGGTTGCAATGAAAGACATTAGTCTTGCTTTGTCAGTCACTACAGAATATGAAATCTGAAAGGTAACCAATTTATAGGCTAGATTTGGGGCCATTTTTAGCATTTGGCAAAATTGGTTTTATCCTCTTTTCCTCTCTTTCTCTCTTCCCTCTCTCACCCACACTGCCAAGATAAGAGAGTCCTGAAAATGTTACAAACTAAAAGAAAGTTTGCATGAGGTCAGCAAAGGTATTTTCCCCTTCCCCCTTCCCTCCTTTTTATTTTTTCAGCATTAAGGACATTTAATAATTTTTCAACAACAACAACAACAACAGCCAGGAATTGTGTACATATTTTTTCAAAATTTTAATTTTCAGCTATGTCTGGAAGCCTTCACACTGGAAGATTAGCCTAAACCTGTTTTCCTGCATGCCATTAATTTTAAAATCTTGTCGTTATATAAGAGGTAACTCTGAGAAGATATATTTTTGGGGGCTACTATCTGAGGAAACAACTTTTTCCTGTTTTTCTCCCAATGAGAGAACACAATCCAGCAATAGATTATATTCCAGAGCACACAAGCTCAGACGTGGGCATGGTGCCAGAGCCTGGGATAATGGAAGCTGTACCACTGGGAGTGCTAAAGGGGAAAAATGAGGATGAGCTCTAGTAGTTATGTCCTCACTGGGAAAAGCGGTGGCCTATGTCAGGCAAGTTCTTGGGATTGCACCCCATGACAACACCACCAAATTGATTTTCTCGAACAAATTAGGGTCTGGTCTCTAAATCCTCACATACTAGTTTGATATTGTTGCAACTTTCGTTTCGTTCAGTTGAGTTATGCTGGTACAAACACAAAGTAGAACATTACCTGATCAGTTGTCTGTCTGACTGTCCATCTTCTGGGCTACATAAGGTTGTAAAGGCTTCTGAGCAAGCTGGCAGAGTGTTTTACTCTCCTATTTGTAAAACAATACTAAAAGGAAAGGAGAGGGAGAAAGAGTGAGATAAATGAACAGGATAAACAAAAGTTTTAAATGAGCTGCCCTGACTGACTACCTTCTTCCTTTCTGCAGGATAAAATAAAAGTATTTTAATTCTTTTAAAATCTTAGTTTTATCAATGCTGGATAAATCTGAATTTTAGGTGGGAAAAAATATTGTATGTATACTTTTATTTTTGGTCAGACATTCCAGATTTCCATTAAGATGAAAAATTGCACAGAACTGAATTTCAGTACTGTAGGAGGGGTGTATGAAAACAACAGACTCTGGAAAACAAGAGCTAAACAGACTTGTAAGAATCAATATGGAATATTTTCAACAGGAGGTTTGTGGTGACACATCCTAAAAAATTTGCTTAATAAATCAGAAGAAAATTTAGCTTTTTTAAAATTAACATTTCTATCTATTCCTGAAAATCTTCTCTTTAGGCAAGGGTACCTCAGTCAGATATTGATTTGAAAACCTCTTTGAATTGAGATTTTCTGTTTGAGTTTGATTTCTAAATAGGCTGATTCTCTTTGGAGAAATTTGTATATATTAGAGCTAAGACATTTGTGCTCTGGAAAAAAAAACGACTGGTGGTGTTTCTCCTTTGTTCCTCAGAATCCAAGACTTCTTTTGGAGTAAAAAAGAGACACAAGAAAATTTGCTTATAAATCAGTTTCTAGCTGACTTCTACCTTCATCCTTTTTATTCATGTTGTAAGTGGTTTACTGTCACCATCCAGGGAGTGTTTTAACTTTTTGCCTTAGTTATAATGTGAGCTACTCTTCAAACAATCCAGCTAGTCCCTTCCCTTTCATGTCTCAGATGGTGTGGCAGAGCCCAAATCAGGTTTGAGCTGTGTTTCTGAAGGTTAAAAGTGGACTTGCCTTGCTGACTAGCTATCTGAAATTCATGCTGGCATGTGCACGCCAAAGAGTTTATCTACATGTCTCCAAGGTCAGCAAGCAAAGTGCTAGGAATGGAGCACAGCAGCTCCTGGATCCAGGAAGATGTCTGATCATTTCAGACTCCGCGTGAAATTATCCACCTGCATATACTGAAATGACAGAGCAGAAGCAGACAACCATCCCAGCAGAGTGACAGGTAGGACAGCTCCTCTCTGCGCTGCTTGGCTACACCCAACAGGGAAGGCATTCACACCAAGTCTGCTAGTACTCCTCTACATCCACCTTGATGGAGAGGAGAAATGGGAATGGGGGTCTAATGACAACCTCAGCACTGCAGGAGAGAGAAGAGGGCCTGAGAGGGCAGGACTGTTGCAAAGGAGGAGTAGATGAGGTGGTTGTGGTGATAGGCAGATTTGGGAGGGCAGAGTACCAAAATCACTGTGCTTTCTTACTGGAGATGATTGTCCAAACAAAATATTGTTTTCCATATCCACCAGGTATTAGGGTGGATATAACAAAGTCATTTAAAAACTTAAATAAAGATCAGTAAAATGGTATATAGTCTTTACTCCTGATGACAGCCTCTGAGACTTTCTGAGTATTGAAGTTAACAATACTCAGCTACTTCAATTGGCATCAGGAATAACGGGACTCTTGAAGTTCTCTCTGTAGAGAGATGGATTAGCTGTACCCAGATGTAACTAGACTGGGCCAAAACTAGAACATTTGCCTAACTAAATTTTCATGTAATTGAGTATTCTAAGATAGTCAAAATAGAGACAAAGGAGAATTAAAATACTCTAAGAAAATATGCATTCTGTAATCTTTCCATTTACCCTTCTGTTTAAGAACAGTGTTCCTACGTTCAATCTTTTATTTGTATATGAAGGCTAGAAACTTTCTCCACTGAAAGCTATGACTCATGTTCAACTGCACAACTGAGAGACCTGAAGTTTAAAGGGAGAGATTCAGTCTTCACAAGGCACATGATAACATCAGGCAGTCAAGATAGTTCAAGATGGCTCAGACTCTATGATACAAACATGTAACAAGCATGACATTTTACTAGCATATCTGTCTTGCTTTTCAGCTTTAGGGCAAAAAGAAGGAATTGGGCCTTTTCTTTCTATAGCAAATTTCAAGATATTTTAATATTTTCCAACACATATTTTATTCTACTGGATTAACAACACAGCTCAAGTTGTGATTCCGCCAATATTCTGTCATGTTCAGACAGCAATTCAAAAATAGCACTACCCCTCCTTAACCTGAGTTGTCTTTTTTAATGTTTCTTGGTCAGACGAATGGCAGGAACAGCTCTTGAAATCTGTCCTGTGATAAAGCTCAGAAAGCTTTAACAAAATATTAATTTTGGGCCATACAAATATCCTTTTAAAAATTGGGAATGTTCCATCTTTCTCAAAATTTACAGAGTATGAATCACCACGACATTCAAGTACATTTCATTATGTCTGGAAGTATTTTGCATGAATTCTCATGAGATTTGGCAAAGAGGTAGTCATATTTAGAATTCCTTGATCTATTGAATATTAATTATGATATTAATTATGGTACATTTCTCTTTATGATGAATTACCATATATTTTTCTTCAAATAATACACAGCCCTTCAAATAATACAATAGCTCAGTTGGTTAGAGCATGGTGGTAATAATGCCAGGGTCGTGGATCTGAGTCCTGCATGGGCCATTCACTTTAGAGTTGGACTTGATGATCCTTGTGGATCCCTTCCAACTCAGAATATTCTGTGATTCTGTGATTAAATCAGAAGAGAAATTTACTAGTCCTTGTACAGCAAATCACATTAAAAAGCAACAACCGAAATAATTTCCTGTATTTCTGGGTAAAAATCTGATTTAGAATAAGGTATTTTCCAAGAAGTTACTATTCTTGTTGAAAGAGTTGTGAACAGTTTCTCACTGCTGATTGCAAAAGGAATGAAATGTCTGCAGAGGCACTGTTACTTCTCATTTTGACAGGCAAATGATCTCTGATTTTCTATTATCCATCACATGCAAGGAAAGCTGGGAATGGACTTTACTAGGTGTAAACTTAAACTTCTTATACTGTTGTTCATGGAGTTTCCCGTTTCTCCCTAACATTACCATCCTAGATCTTTTTAATGTAATAGAAAAAAAAATGTTGTAAGGTGGAAACTATTTAGAAAAATTAGGAAAACCTGAAAGGAACTGACTTAAGAAATTCAATCCGTTTCTGCAAAGTGAGATGTGCAGGTGCCCCACCTCTAGTGAAATGAAGCTTGGATCTTAATGAATGCAAATAGCTTAGCAGGTGTTTGAGTTTGTCTTTTAAACTACATCACTGATGAGGATTTATTTTGTTCTTAATGACATATTTATATGCTTTCAGAGGCAAAAAGTATTTGAAAATACACCTGCTGATGCTGGTGCCACTTTGAGCTGATTTGATTGCTGTGTACGTGGGTTAGCTTTGGTAGTACATTATGTGGCTCCACCTCATTTTCACAAGCTTAATAGAACTCTCAGTGCTTTTGTCTGAGACCGTGAAACGCAACACTAATCCACAGTTCTTGAAACAAGAGCCTTTCCATCAGTTTCAGTAGGCTTTGGATTAGGTTCAAAAGTTGGCATTTGCTATCCAGAAGCAGCAGCAGAAGTTTCCATACTAGGGAGGATTTGCCACGCTATCTTCACAAGGTCAATTCTGCAAGAGAAGAAGCAGGAGCTCTAACGAGAACTCCTCGCTGTCTCTTCACAAATGGGACAGTGATACAAGTCACAAAGGTTTGATTTTGATTGAAGTGTTACTCTTTGAATGAAATGTACAGAAAGAGAAAATGTTGCTTAGGATAATTGCCTACCTTATTGTTACAAGCTGTTTGAAGACTAATCACAGTTTTCTGACGTTAGTGTTCCCTCTTGGGTAATACATGGTAAATGTTGAGAAATGTGGAACACTCTGAGGGGATTTTAACTATGGAATGTGCACAGAGGAAGGTAGCACAGACACTGAACAACTGAACAAGTAATCGTCCAAATGGGCAGAAACTAAATGCGCTGAAGGAAACCGAGGATGAAAGGAGGTGGGAAAAGCCAGAATAGAGGAGTTACAAAGAGGAGAAGACTCTTTGGAGTTAGTATTCCCTAAAGAAATTAAAACGCAGATGAAGAGATCCTCTTTAGATTTTTCATTAGGAATCCCTGCATCTTTCAGGCTACATCTGTCACCTGTTCTAAAAGGAAAACCAAGAGTCTCTCAGTGTGAGAACATATTCAAAACAGCAGTTTTGCCCCTATGTACAAAAAGTTATAGGCAACTTCCTTGTACCAGGAACCTTAGTCAAAATGTGATACTTAAGGCAAGTGTTGTTCAGGAGTTTTGTTCCTTTAGGGACAGAAATCCTTAGAAAACTGATCAGAAATTTTTTGGTTGTTATTGTGGATGTAAAAATCATTATAGTTTATTTCTAATTTATTTGGCTATAGCCCTTTATTTTTATTTTGTCCCGAGCACTCATTAATAAAACTTGTTGCCTGACAAGGAGCATCCCTAACTCAAGGGCAGACACTGAAATAAAATAGCTATATGTGAAAGAGTCTGGTCTTCCAAAGATATCATTCCACCCTAATCCATATGATGGGAAGCATGAAATTTCTAGAAGTCTTTGTTTACATTGTTTATGCTGCTGTATTGGATAACTGTTTTTCTAAAGGATGTAATATATATGAAATAACACTATCTGTTTAATTTTCCTATTTACTGAAAATTTTTCTTTTAAAATTACGCCTTTTGGGATTCATAAATATTTTTCTAAAAAGCAGATCTCTTCTCTGAATTCTCTCACATAATTGCAATGTTCCTGCAAAATAGAACACAGTAATTGGATACTTCTATTAGCAGAATACAGAACAATTATTTTTGTTATACAACCTAGCGAGTTGCAGTGGAGACTGAGACTATGATTATCAAGTTACAGCTCAGAGGTGATTCCTCACAAAGACATTTGGAGATGTGAAAAGAACACCTCGAGCTGCAGAAAAGAGAAGCAGGAGGGAAGAGAAGGACAGAGAAGAAGGTATCTGGAGATAAAATGCATAGTTCTTCTGGTCAGTAAACAGTCTTCAGGCTGTGTGGACTAAAAACTGTATCATACATCCTTGTGAAACTGCTCTGCCTTTCTACACTGTCTCTTGCACCTTCCTCTGCAGAAGCTGGTGCTGTTCATGTGCTCTCAGGGGTCAATGTACTCCATCGGCTGAGACAGCCCAGCATCACCCTTCTCTGCTCACAAGTGTTTCAAGTTTGGCTTCCTAGTAATTGTTTTTCTAGTATACCATACATGGGTAATGGATTTCATTCGAAACAAAGGTCATCCAATTTCTTTCCAGTTTATCCCTTTATTTGTGCTGAGTTTTACAAAAGAAAGTTGTGGGACAATAGCTATTGATCTGCGTCGGTCTTCTTGGTAACTGGAATGAGACAGTCACAGCTGCTACAGCCCACTCTGATGACAGGCTCCCTTTTTTCCCCAGAGCGTATGAATGTGAAATATTCTTTATCTGCTAGATTAATTTTACATTAAACTTACAGCCTCAGTCCCCATGAAGACAGTGAGCTTAATAATTTAGTGACACACTCAGAATTCATCTGATGAAAATACGCTGAAGGAAAGATGTTTAACCCAATACCCTGCTAACCTGAAATGGTAAAGATTAAGATATTCAGCATGTCATTACCAACGTTGAACCCTGCCATGCCTTCTTGGCATCTTGACCTTATCCTTTTCACTCTGTTTCCTTGAACCTTACCCAAACAGACATGTATAGCCATCTTCAGCAAGAAAACCTGGACTGACCAGAAAGGGGCTGTATCTTTATACAAGAAACTTCATAAAACTTTAAAAGTTTTGAAACTCCATTATTCAAACTATCAAACTACTAGATTGTCCCTGACACACTTAAACTGTGCCTAATAGCATTTTCCCAAACAATCCCCACGTCACAGTTTAGGAATTAGGAGGAACTACAGACAATTTGCACAAAACTATTCTTCTCTGGAAGAAAAGAGGATTTAATAATGTGGACAGGGGCTCTCTGCTGCACTTAGCCAGGGTCAGAGATTGGTTTCAGACATGCATCAATTCACAGGTATTGTTACAGCCAAAGAGATTATGTTATGTTTTTCTGAATACACATACAGGGGAGGGCTGTTTCTGTGGCAAACTCACATTCCTGCTGATGAGCTTTTCTGAGGTCTACCAAATATTTTCTCTTTTTTGTACTTTCCATCTTACCTTGTTGCTCAGCATTGATCCTCTTACTTCTACTGTCCTATTCAAATTTCTCCATATATCTTTCAAACTCTCATCTCAAGGTTCCACGTTTCTCAAAAAACCCGCCCTGATTTTTCTTGCCCATTTCTATCTTTTACCCATTTTCCTCCCTTCCATTCTTTCTAAACTCCTTTATTATACTGCAAAATAGAACAATTTACTCCCTTTCATCTGCTTTGGATGCCTTCCAATCTGACTTTCTGTGTTTCCACACTGACACCATTCTCACTAGTGTTGTTAACGACAAATACATTTCCAAAAACCTGCCACTTCTTTGTCTTCAACATCTTTAACGAACAATCCTTATAATCTCCATCATTATGGCCAAACATTTCATTCAGGCACTCATGCATGCTGCTTTGATTAGTAAAGGATTCTCCAAAGTGCAGTCATTGCCCTCATCAGTCCACATAAATCACTGTTTTGGATTTCATCTCCTTTGTCTGAATGCTTGAATGTTAACTCCCCTCATCAGTTCTGTTCACTGGCTTCCTGTCCAAAATCTTTTCAACCTTGAGAATATTCTCAAACTCAAGGGGCTCTCTCTGTCTTCTTCAAGTAGCCACCCTTTGTCTGTCTTACCTGTCTGCTTCCTCCTTCTGCAATGTCTCTCTATTCCTTGTCTCATTGGCTTCCTCTACGAATTACGAGTGTTTTGACTTTATTGACAAATTCATTATCTCTCCCGTACACACTGCATTCTAAAGACTTGCTTGTGGCCTATAGGAAATTAAGATGAATATTTTCTTTTCCCCCTACCTTCAGTGTTTTTTTCTGCTCTGTCCTTAAACAAATCCTAATCTAGATTTTAATGCATAAATTTACTGAGTGCTATGCTGAGTGGTTTGGCATTGATCGCTACACCACTATTTTTCACCACCACTGGAAAAATGCCACTCTTTGGTATCCAAAGTAGTCATAGATTTTTTAAGTAGTCAAAGAGCTTCTGTTATATATTTTAATTTAAATGGCAATAAGGTATCTAATTTCTCTATTGTACTTGGAAATGATACACACAAAGCAGATCTCTCCAATACTTCATGAGTAAGCAAACCATGTTCAGTAAATGAATAAGCAAGCTTTGAAGTGAATAAGCAAAATAAGCACCAATACTATGTTGAATAAGCAAACTCCATCTCCATTATAGGACCTATTTTTACCTTCTTGGTTTTATCTCTACTTCTGACAGATGCAACAAAGTCAATAGTAAAAGGACAATAAATTTTTGAAATTTAAATTCCATCTAGATGAAATGATCTTGAATAATCAGAGATGTATGCTTCCCAGGGAAAGCCAGTTTTTCAGGTCTCTACACTTTGTGGATGCTCATAACAAAGGAAGAAACAGAGAAAACTGAAAGACTATGAAGGGGGATGGGGAGATGTGTGTGGTGACTTCGCTGATCACCACTTTAACAGCTCAAGAGAAGAAATTGAGTTTCAAGAATCTGATCACGAGGGACCCATGCCTACCTGGATACAATAGACATGTTCTATTTATTTCTAATGAACAGTCTGCCCTTCTGCTTTATATATTAAGAACAACAACATCTTCATTCTCCCCTTAGGGCATGCCAGAAACATCAAAGCTTGGGTTGTGCCAAGGCTGGGCTTCTGGCAGACTGCACATATAGACCCTAATGCTCAGTGAGAGGTAGGACCACCATTACCCTCAAGGCTATGCATCAGGAAGGATTCATTTCTGGCAAATGTCTGTAAGTGTTAGGATACAGATGATGACTAGAGCCTGCTTGTATCTATCTGCTTTATATATGTCATATCTAACACAGCCTGAAGTTCACCCAGACAGGAGAAACCCTGCTAGGTGTGTAACAAAAAGGGGGTTTTTGAGAAAAAAAGTGTGGCCTGTGATCAGATATGAAGCTAGAGCTGTTTTTATGCTTACATATTATATTAAAATAAAATATTGACAACATGTAGATTGACCTAAAAAAATTAAAAGTCTGAACTAATGAAGCTTGCATTGATTTATAAAGACAAAAAAAAGCATGCAGAATGAAAGAACTAAAATCTGACTACTATGACTGAAGACAGCAAGTAGTTGGAAAGGAATTAGGCAAGAAACAGTCTAATCCCTGATGATGGCATTGGTTAGACATTTAGCAGTCACTGGATTTACATGACATGGTTGTTTCTGAACATGGGATTGACATCTCTTTGACGTCTCATATGCACATGCCTCACACTGTTATGAAGCTGCCACAACAATAAGTTCCTTTTTTTTTGTATCAAGGCCTAGTGCAAGGCCCTGCACCTGGCTTGGGGCAATCCTTAGCACAAATACAGTCTGGGTAGAGAATGGATCGAGACTAGACCTGGGGAGAAGGGCTTGGGGTTGTTTGTGGACAAAAAGCTCAACATGACTCAGCAATGGGCATTTGCCACCAAGAAAGCCGTGTCCTGGGCTGCTAGAGAAGTGTAGCCAGCAGTTTGAGGAAGGTGACTCTCCCCCTCTACTTCCATCTGGAGTACTGTGTCCAGCTCTGGCTCCCTCAGCACATGAAAGATGGTTACCTGTTGGAAGGAGTCCAAAGAATGGCCACTAAGTTCATCACAAGGCTGGAACACCTCTGCTATAAGGACAGACTGAAGTAGATGGGGTTGTTTGGCCTGGAGAAGTCTCTGGGGAGACCTTATAGCACCTTCCACTACGTAAAGGGGGCCTGCAAGTGGGTGGAGAGGGACTGTGGATAAGGGTGTGTAGTGGTAGGACAAGGGGAAATGGCTTTAATCTGATGGACGATAGGTTTAGATCAGGTAATAGGAATAAATTCTTTGCTATAAGGGTGGTGAGACCCTGGAACAGATTGCCCAGGGAATTTGTGGACTGCTCATCCCTAAAGGTGTTAAAAACCAGGCTGTATGGGGATCCAAGTAACCTGGTCTAGTGAAAGGTGTCCCTGCCCATGTCAGGAACTAAATGATCTTCAGAGTCCCTTCACACTGTGGCAGGACGTCCCCCCTCTCTCATGGATGGGGCATTTGGAAGCGATAACTCAGGTTAGATTAATAGCCCAGCGAGGAGTCAGAGACCTCAGCAGGAGGTCAGAGAGCCCAGCAGGAGGTCACCTCCAGGCTCCAGAGAGTCTGAGCTCCAGCCCTGAGTACACATCTTGGTATGAGAGCAGATGTAGGAAGAGATAAAGGAAAATAAACATCGGTGACCAAAAGACATGGTTCTTATGTCTATAAAAGCCCACACAATATTCACAGAGGCAGAAGTCTCTTACACACTCCTTGGGAATGTGCGAGAAGATTTCTTCCCTTAAGTCCAGATGCGGACTTCTGAGGTTACTTTCCCAGGAACTCAGAGAAAGGAATTCAATATCTATCCCTTCAAGAATTGGTGGTAAGAAACATTGGATCCTAAGTTATACTATTTCTTAGCTAGCTGTAAATTTAATGGTACCTTTAACTCCACGTGTATTGTACTACTATCCCCTTTTTGTCTTAGTCCTGTGTAGTAATAGTCTGTTTTAAGTCTTATGTCTGTTAGTTTTGTGTCTATTAATAAATAATTCATTTTATAATAGACTGAATCAGTAATTATTAAAGAACTTGTGGATGAGAGTGGAATTTGGAGTGCTGGCCACCTCAATAACACGACTGCCTGCTGCCAGAGGCCTGGGCAACAGACAGGAGCTGATTAAACCTACATCATCCATTCATAACACAAACCCAAGCCATTCTGTGGATATATGAGGAGCCATTTATGTGATGTGGCCCTGCACACTCAGAATATAGGAATACAGATATAATCAGAAGACAGTATTTAACAGGATGCACAAAACTCATTACTGGTTTACTATCATTTTTATTAGAGGATAAACATTACAAAAGAATTTCAATCACCAATATTTGCTGAATGCAATCGTAACATCTGAGAAAGATGCGTAACTATAGTGTAATTCTCTCTACTTACATGCCTTTTTTGTATTGCATCCTACTTTCTCATATATGACTCATATATGACTCTTGTATCTTCATTCTAAAGCATATAAACCCCTAAACCGTGCCATCTCAGGCTTTCCTGGCTCCATGCCAGTATTGAAAAAAGCCCTGCTTTTCACAGAAGCTGAAGTAATACTGGAAATTACATGGAAAAACCAGGAACATTTCTAGCTGGTAAGTTGTCTGAACAGGAAACTAGTGACTTTTTTTTGTAACGTGAAAAAATATCAGTGATCCTTAATTTTAATAGATCTCAGAAAGTTTTATGTGGCACTGAGCAGACATGGTTGTATGAAATAGCTCTTTACTATTGATGTGGCATAAAGACCTTTTCTCCTTAGGCAGCAAGGAGGAACAAAAAAGCATGCAGACTTTTTAAAAGTCAGTCCAAATACCATTATTTTTATGATCTAGACATAACTGCAGTCTCAAATTATCAATAAGGAAAGAGATAAATATCCCTTTAGAAGGGCAACCAAGCAGCTGAAGGGTCTAGAAAACAAGTCCTGTGAGGAGCAGCTGAAGGAGCTGGGGTTGTTTCTCCATGAGAAAAGGAGGCTCAGGGGGGGGACCTTTTCACTCCCTACAACTGCCTGATAGGAGGCAGCAGCCAGGTGAGGGTCAGCCTCTTTTCCCAGGGAATGTGTGACAGGATGAGAGAAAATGGCCTCAAGCTGCACCAGGCAAAGTTCAGGTTGCACATCAGAAAGAATTTCTTCACTGAAAGAGTTGCTAAGCATTGGACTGGGCTGCCCAGGGAGGTGTATTTGGTGTTCTCCTTTTGCTCTTCCGTTTGCTCTCTCTTTCCAGCTGCTGAATGTTTAAAGAAGCCAAGATCCCTGCAGATACAAAACACTAGATTTTTTCCTCTACCCACAAATTGTTTTCACAGGTTAAGAATTAAGGACATGAATAGACAAAACCAGAATTTACATCAGGTTTAGATACTTGGATTAGTGATGAAACCAAATTTTACAGTACCAGAGCAATTTATTTTTGGCTGCAATCACATGCAACAGCCAGATTTTCTGTGAAACCAGACTGAAAATAGTCACTGGCTATTTCACAAGACCATGAGACAGCCTTCTTTCCCACTCCTCAAGTAGCCTTGTAAACACCATAATTTCCTGGATAGCAAGGAAGGATTATGAAAACCATTCTAAATTCAAGTATGGTCTTGGTATCTTTATTAGGGAGTCTGCCTTTATTTCTATCTTGGTGGGATAGCCCTTCACTGAGGACACTCCTGGAGAGTAAAATAGCTTTACTGAGCTAGGAAAAGGATTGCACAGCCTGCTTAAAACCCTGGTACAGACCAACTTTGCCTAAAACATTTCTTTTGTCTGAACAACTTTTAAGTATCCCAGGCAAGCCATTTCTGAATTTGACTGGCCTTGTAGTTAGAAACATTGTGGTTGGACTTCCCTTGCAGTTCATTTTTCCTGTGATTTAATCTCAAATATTGCTTGTTTTAAATACTGTCCTTATGTTTTGTGGAATGATCCTTATATACACAGACTCTTAAGCTGTCCTATGCTTCTATCAGTATTAAGCAGCTTTCTTCTTGAAAAAACCCATGGGTGTATGGGTCTAAGGTACTCAGACTAGTTCTATGCACAGTCTCACAGTTCAGACAGTGCCCGTGGGCCAGTCATGTCCCTCATGAGCTGGCAGTGTTTTGCTGGGAACCTAGCACCAAAAGACCTGCAATCTTCATGCTGCCATGTCCCTGCCATTCCCAGTGCTGCAGTCAGCTTGCTCTCCTTCATCCTGGGGCCAAAGAGCCATGTCATGTGCTGAAATCCTACTGTAGGGCAATGCAAAGATGAAGACAAGTTGCAGAGTGCAGCACTACTGGCTGTCCACATGCTCTAGACTCTACTTCTTCATGGAATAAAACTATTTAAAGAAATGGAAAGTATCTTCCCTTCTCCAGGGAGAGACTGTGTATGTCAAGCAGTGCAGAGCCAGACCCTCGGGTTCTGACACATTCACAGCATCTCCCTTCTCCCTGCACAGACTCTGCTCAGGATCATGACTCTCTGTGGCATGGTCTTCTACAAAATTATTGTTCCTGTCCTTTGGTTTTCTGTATTTCAGAGAGAGATTTCACAATTCTTCCTGTAACTGCTTTAGTGCAAATATTCAGTTCTGCCTGCACTGATTAAGAAAGCTACATTGATATTTAATAAGCAGAAAAGCAAATAACAATGTCATTTCAGCCTATAGTTTGGGCCTGTCGCAATGGACAAGAATTAAGCTGGGTAGCACATAAAGCTGTCAGGAGGAGGAGGAGATCACTTCTCTGTGGGAGGTCTGCAGAGCTAGGAAGAGACTGCTAGGTTTAGCTTTGAAGTGGAGAGAAGAGGGAATAAAGACCCAAATTTCCAAGGCTCTGTCAAGTGACACATGTACACTAAACAAGCAGCTAAAGATGCCTTATGAGAAAATCTATGGGTCATTTTTTTTAGGGAGGTCTTATACCTGTGAGTGTGTGCACCCAGGCTCTTATGCATGTGTCTATCTAATGTAAAAGTCCCTTTGCATTTACAAATATGGTATTTGTATGCAGAACCTGAATATCCTTTTTTCCTTGGGGTTCACAGTCAAACCATCACATTCCTGTTGTGTATTTAGTCTCCGCTTGCATACCCAGTTATAAAAGGGTCTAGTATTTAAAATATCTCTAGCCAATATATTTTATGTCAGAGTAGGCTAAGAGCAGCAAATCAGGCTTCTTTGTTGATCTTCTTCCAGTTAGTAAAGTTCCATGAGAAAAAAGATTTCCATCAATGATACAAGTACATCAGATCCAAGTAACCAGAATGTTATGAGAGCATGTGAAAAACAGCAGTTCAATTAGTCTCCATTCCTAGGGAGATCCTGCAATACAGCTTTTGCCATGCAATACAAAGTAGGGTCTTGTCATTCATCATTCACAGCTCTGTTCTTGTACAGAGCAACAGACAATTCCTCTCAGCTTGCTGAGTAGTCTCTTGAAACGCAGTGAAGCTCTCAGAGGTGGAATCCAGATATGTTGACAACCAGGATCTTAATCCATTGCTTTGAGATAAGCATTCATGTTCATGTCTCAGCAGTGATGCGTAAAGGTAGAATCACAGAAATCCCCATATCTGAATAGGAGAACACTATGGAATCCAATATATTTATGTTCATAAAGTTCAGTCTAGAATTTCAGGGGAAGAGGTTGTAGTCCTTTAAGAATTAACTGCAGACTCTTTGCTTGTAATGCATTGTAGATGGCAGATGGCAGATCACAAGCAGATGGCTTAGGGCTTGCTCCAGGTCTTTTCTCTTTAGCATAAATATGCTTGTTTTTCATTTCCACATTAAGGTATAATACTGGCTTAAATCTTTCCAAACTAGTGGTCACCCTGACATGCACAGTTCTCATTCCCATAAGCAAATTTTCACTTTGGAATAGTTATCTTTGAAAGATACGATCCTTTTTTAATTCTCTGTATTATTGGTTTTTATCTGGTTCATCTGCTGGCTTCAAGTTAGCTAAATTTTCATTTTCAAAGGGAGTTTATGTGTCTTGAATAATTTAATATGTAGACATTTAAGCCAGAATACCTTTTCTGTTTTTAGCTTTGCTTAGAGGAAAGGATGCTTTCTTTGACACCATTAAAAAAATAGCTAATGGAAAGATAGTATAATTTTTCAACTCTATCATTTTTTAAACTACTTTACTGTTATAAAGTGTATTGATAAAATTTTAGCATCTTATGGGTTTTATTCTCAGTCAGTTGTGTTTTCTTATTAATGCAACCATTATGTGTATCCAGCTGATTAGTCATTACTAATTTTTTTAGAGTTGGTTTAGATTTCATCTGCTCCTCATAGAGTAGTTAATACACTTTAATTGACAGTAAACTTGCCAATTAAGCTATTAATAGCCTAAAAATAGTATTATGTTTGCATCTAATGATGTGGAATATTTAAAAGTTTTTTTCAAATATTGCCAGATGGATGACTCCAATTAGAAGCTATGAACCAGATTTGCAACAGTGTTATGTATCAAAGGTAGATTCCATGTAGTATTTACAAAATTGTATGACACTTGCCAATTTTTAAACAGAAAACACCGTCTCCAACCTGCTTAGAATTCTGTTACTTGCCTTACATATCTGAATAAATTTTGAAAATATATTCATATCCCCAAAAGAACTTATTTCTGTCCTTGCATACTATACTAATGCATTGTCTGGTCCTAAACATGACATGACAACTCAAACCATGTGCATTTGTGTACTTTTGACAGTATTGGATCTATTAATATTTCCTCCTTCACTAAAAATCTCAATTCACCTTATTTCACTCAGCAGATTCTCACACTGGCATTTGAATTAAGATGGAAATACAGGGAAATCCCACTTTTTACATCCCCAAAACATGAAATTTGTGGTTAAAAGAAAAATTAAATCACTCTCAGGATGAGGCTAATTTCTCATAACGTTGGGGTGCTTACATCTAATTAGATGTTTATGGTCTTTCCATCGACAATAGAGTCCAGGAGGTGATGTACTTGGCTATGTGCAGATGTTTGCAATGAGAAGAGTGAGTTGTTGTACTGACTGTTTAGACAAAATTCCCATCAACTATAATGTGATCTTAACATGTGCCTAACATGATGACACTTAATGTTAGGAGAAATACATCAAAAGGAAAAAAAAAACTTTTTCTTTTAGAAAATCTTAAATAAAATAGCTTCAAGTCAGTTTTGGCTGGCACCTGTTAGGCAATTCATGGTGTTTCTGCAGTAATCTGGCCTGTTCAAGAAATCCTGCAAGACTTACCTGGTTTGAAAGATGATCTCATACTGATAATGAGACAGATTTCTTCTTGTCCCTTTGGGGCTAGTTTCTTTTTGAAGATTTTATGACATTCCATTCAAAACTCTTCTGGACGCACAGATACAACATGGCAACCGTATCAATAATACCCTCATATCCACCTCCACCTATAAAGAACTTCAGTAGTTATATTGATTCTTCCCATTACATTGGATTTAGCTCTGTATCTGCTAATTCTCTTTATTAAAGTGTCTAGAACTCGACCAGGCAAGCAATTTTCTACAGTTTCTAAATCTTCCCTAAAGCTATTTTTAAAAATTCCTTTCACATTTGCCCCTTTCCATTCCTCTAGTGTGAAATAGTTGAGCTATCATTCAACAGCTTAGTGCAATCACGGTAGAACACCTCCTGAGTGACTAAATGGTTCTTTGGTCCTGCTAGTGATAACTACATATTTTATGAGTAAGTAATCATAGATGATAAAAAAAATGCTTTGAAGCATGTCTCAGACTTTCACTCATAAAGATGGTTCAGGTAGAGAACTTGCCCAGTGCTCTTCCATAGTGACACTAACATAAATAATTTATTTTATTTTCTGCTGCTGCTTTTTCTTTTCACATGTTTAACTGAATCAGGCTTTCACGATCTGTCTCACTCCCTTACCAAATTGTACCTCAAATTCTGTCTTCTATATTGTTACCCTTTTTTCAGAATCATATGCATTAGAAAGCCTCTATATTTCCTGTTTCTGTCAGTCCATTGTACCTCCTGGCCACAGTTGTTGAGTGGTTTTTTTATAATTACAACCTGGTCCAGATTCTGTTCACTGATCAGGATTAAAAAACTTTTTCTTAGGTAAATTTCTAACTAGATGGGTTTCCAAGAAGTAACAATTTCTACTGTCTAAGCACAGAATTTTTTTCTTGCTGTAAAAGCAACCAGTTCATGAACACCGAAATTTCCCATCCTGTTATGTTTTTGGCTCCCTTTCAGCCCGTGGGCCAGTATTTCCAGTACACCATTACTACTCTTTCATTTAAAAATGATGGAGCTTTTTATATCTATACTGTGGTTCTCATTTATATTTTAACCATTTGTCTTCTCTGTCTCTAAACCCTTCTTTGTCAGAATGCCTTTGGTAGAAGAAGTGTTGTTCCTTGATTAATGTACTCTCTCATTCCCATTTAGTCTGATTTTAGTTTTTCATTCCTCAAGTGTTTATTCTATCTGTAGCCCATTAAAAAAATAAACATTGTTTACCATCTTCCTGGATTCCCAATATTGTCACAGAACTTTTTTATTTAGTCTGGGGTTTGATGTTTATTTTTTGATGTGTGGTAGAATAAGACTTGTAGGAAAACCTCCTCACCACCTTCCAACTACTTTATTTTAAGATTTGTTCTACCTTTTTTTAACAATTCAGAACACTTATCTTTGTCCCTATAGAAAGTGTCATACCAAACGTCTTGGCCTTCTTTCCTGTTTCATCTTTCCCCAGTCTCCAATGCAAATAACTTTCCTATTGATAGTTCAGTGTGACAACATGCTTCCATTTTGGTTTAGATAGAGATAGGAAGAAAAATCATTCCTTCTCTTAGGTATCCAGCTATACCAACAACTCATAAGCAGCACCTCTTCCATGTATTGCTTCCTCCACTATTCAACAGTGCCACTCTGGTCATAGGTGTTTTATTATGGGTATTTCAAACTATGCTGTTATAAAGTGCAATAGTCTATTATCCCTATTTCATTAGCCACATATAGGCAACAAGAACAGTTCCTACACAACCCTATTCTTGATGTTTCGTGCAGGTTGACACCTCAGCCTCAGCAGGCATGTACTACATAATGTGTAACTATACTGCCATGCATCCCTGGTGTAACAGTCTCAAGTGTGCTTATGTCTAGCAAGAGAAATCTTGCCTCTCCTCATCCCATGAACCACTGTAGATAACATTCTCCTACTGGAAAGATGGCAGTGAAATGGTATTTTGGGCTCAGAAAAGTTCAAGGCTGCTGCTTGGTATGGAAGTCTCACTGACTTGAATTGGATAATCAAAATCCCTGAGTTTTATCTATAAAAGCTTCTTGCCAGTGGTCATCGTTCTGTAAGACCAAAGAGGACAAAAAATTACAAGCTTCTTTACATTTCTGCTAGGAAGTAGATAAATGCAACACCAAAATTAGAAGACCGAGTTGACAAGGATAACACCTTTGAGAAACTTCTACAAAATACCTAAGATGACATTTTGAAATAACAGTTAAAAGTACGTGCAGATTTCCCTTAGAGCCCTCACTGTCCAGCTTTGCTGTGCAGAATTTAACCTCATTCCATTACTTATTTTCAATGGCTTATGAATTGTCTCTATTTTTAAGAATTTCATTCACAAAATAAATTGCAGAAAAGATACTTCCATCCAAAAAAAAATTCATGTCCATACTCTTTGGACTTAAATATACCAAAATGAAAGGTTTCTGGCATTTGATGATGGCTTTTTGGTTATAGATCTTTTCTTTCATTTCTTTCATGAAGGAAACTACTAAGTTTTGTTATCTAATCATCTGTTCCTCTAAGACGGCAAGCAAATGCAGGAACTTGAGTCTGTAATTATTTAAAATTGTCTTTGTAGGAATCTATCAAACTCTCTGGGTGAAAAAAACCACCCTGAATTCCAACTCAGCTGAAGAAATTTGTGACTGTTTTAAAACAGATATAATTTGCAGTTAAAAGAAAAATAACGAAAGTATATTCTCCGTTTCATTATGAGTAGCAATTTTATTGACAGCCATTCTTTGTGGTAAGTTTAGTGATGAAATAAATGCTCACTAGATCAAGTGGCTTCAAATCCAGATTCAGACAAGAAAACAGTAATGAAAGCCTGTGAAAATACAGCTTTTTGAATTGTAATAAGATGAAAAATTCAAGTACTGTGTGAAAATGAAATCTACGTATAGAGGTTTTTTTCACTGAAGTATCTAATCACTGTGTCTAGGCACACATGCACATAGGAGAAATAGTCTGAAAACAAATTACACTCAAATATCTCTGGAACAATCTCATTCTAACAACACATTTACTGATTAATATTCTAGCCAGAAAGAAGCTGACTGGAAGTCTTGGCCACTCATTTTCCAGGACTAATTTTGTTTATTTGTTATAAGATACGGTCAAAGAACTGTACATCTTGTACAGTGTGTTCAAGAAGTTAGTCACAGGCTGCATCAAGTGTGCCACAGCACAGACCAAGTTTCTGTGAGACTGGGGTGAACAACTCATCACAGCTGGAGTGTGAAGGGGGAGCTGTTCACTTCATTGCCTAGGAAGAAGAAAATGAGGAAAAGCCACTCCTTTCAGGAAACTGTGGCTCACATCCAGTGGAGCTGTATTTTAGTTCTGTCAATCTTGAGAAACAAGTTTACTGTTTGAGAAATTACACAGCTATTTTTAAGCTCTATTCCTGTATTTTTAGGAAACTATGATGTATTATGTATTTGTGTGTATGTGTATATGTATATATTTATATATAAAATACATACATATAATATACATGTTGGGGTTTTAGGAGTTCTTATTTTGTTTTCTTTTTCTCTCCAAGAATTTTTCCCCATACAAGCTGCCAAAGAGACAAAAGACCTAGCCACAGGGGGAGGAGTCTAGCTGGCCAGCCTCTTTTACCTGGGGTTTTCTCGTGTGGGGCAGAGAGGCCACAAGATCTGAGCTGGATAAAAGGGGTTGGGTGGGGCCCCTTAGGTCTCTTGTTCTGCCGGCATTCAAAGGGGCGAGGCGCTGCTGTCGTTGTGGAGAGAGTTCGCCACTACTACGGGCTTCTACCTTCTGCTGCCTTCCTGCTACCGTGAGTGACGTTTGCTCCCTGGACCAGCAGTTGCACGGGGACTCTGTCTAACACCCCACCTCACTAAAAGAGGGACCTCTACAGCATCTGCTCGGGTGCCTCAGGGGACGCCGGGATCCCAAGTCCGCCCTTCCCTGCCCTGCTGGGAGCCGGGCCACGGGTGCCCGGCCCCCACCGTTCCTTTGCCGTGCTCCGAGCCTTCGCTGCACTGTAGCCCCGCACCCCCTGCCTGCCGAGACCTCCCGGGGCTCCCGCTGCAGCTCCGGAGTTTGATACATCTCACCTACCCCCTGGGATTTTGTGTGTTCGTCCCTGCTGTTCCAGCCTGCTGTTCCCGAGGGTCTGGCTGGGCACCGGGATCGGCTGCCCCGGGGGTTTGTGAGGCGAGCTCCTCGCCCGCCATTGCCGCGCGCTCCCCGCGCTCGCCCCACAGCGCCCCCTGCAGGCGGGGGAACCATCGCAGCCGCCCCGCTCCCCGGGAGCCGCCAGCGCCCCCTGCCGGCCGTGAGCGGCGCTGCACCCACGGGGAAAGCGCCCGCGGCCGGGAGAGGCGGGCACCGGGCTCCTGGTTCTCTCTGTTACTGCTGCCATAGTTATTCTGCTTGTTTGCCTCTTTACCTATATATATTAGTGAAGAACTGTTATTGCTATGCCCCATATCTGTGCCTGAAAGCCTCTTAATTTCAAAATTATAATCATTCAGAGGGAAGGGGGTTGCATTTTCCATTCCAAGGGAGGCTCCTGCCTTCCTTAACAGACATCTGTCTTTCAAACCAAGACAATATATAAAAAAATGACATTGTCTAGAAATTATGGGGTAAAATCCACGCGGAAAGAACAGAGGCTAAAGATTTAAAGGTCATTAACAAAGTATTAAAGTTGCTTCTTACAGTAAAAACCTAATAGCTCCATAGGAATACAAGAACTACATACAGTTTGGGAGTACACCTACCCTTTATGTTTCTGGCTGTTCCTTGTACTGCAGTATTTTACCAGGAAGGCTGATCCTAACCAGGAAGATCTGTGCAGATTAGGTATATCTGGGAGACTCGAGTGACATATGTCTGCTGCATGTACAGAATTTTATGTTCTGCATGTATTTGTCACTAACATATTATGTATCATGATGCTGTTAGTTCAGAGCTGACCTCCAGTGTTGTGTACATAATTAGGAAATCACTTTGCTCTAAGTTTTATGAAGGATTAGGGCAGCACTTTTTCTAAGCACTTTGGGCAGCACTTCGCTTGAATTTGTACAAGCACAGGAGTTTTATGGGACTGAATATTGCTGCTCCATATGTAGCCATCTATCATACGACATTTAAATATATGACAGCACTTTCTGAGACAGAAAGTCTTAAGGCTCTTATCCTCAACAGGCATACTCTATAAAGCACACCATCATTCCTTACTTAGAAATTTCAGTCTGCTGAGAAAAATTCTTCAGCTGGACAATGAAGCTCTATGTCCTCACCTTACAGTACCAGGTGAAATAAAACAAGAAGGCAGGAGAAAACTTTATAGGTTTGTTCTTCTATTAGAATTATCTAAGTTAGGAACACATTTTACGTATTTTTTTTTTTTAATTCTAGTAAATGAATATGTGATGCTGAGAAGCGGCAGTGTTTTCATAGGGTGATGTGCATAAAATTTCACATGGTCATATTTGTAGATCTGAGGCAAATAGGAGTATAAATCATTTCCATCTCTTTCCAGTTAATGAGTACAGACTCTCAGAACATTTGGCTTTGTGTAGAAAATAGCATACACTGTGAGTCACATTCAGCAAAACAAACAGTCCTCTCCTTTCCTTTTCTGATGCTTGTATTTTTGTATTTGAGGAACAATACCTACAGCAGTCCTCCTGAGGTGCTACCAATCATTCCACTATACCTGAGCAGCTCCATCTCTTGCTCCTCACACTGTATGAAACAAGAAAGCTGCAGTTAGAAGATATGGCTCCCTTCAATAGGAGAAGCACACAACTTTGGTATCCAGAAAATAATAACGTGGTCTTTCCTGTGCGTCTTGATCGCATTTAAACCAACTCCACCCCTTGTATAGAAAAGGCAGTACCTCTTCCTTAGCAATCCCTCAGAAACCATAAAATATTCAGAGTTCCTGCTTGCCAAGGAAGTGCATTACACTCAGGACTTGACTGAAATATGTATTTGTATTCTTCTCTATGAAATACAGTAATGCAGTGTAAAATACTAGTATCCAAGATATTGTAATCAAAATGATGTTCATTTAACCATCTCTAAGGAAAAAATGTTTCCATTCCATAATTTATCATCCTTCCCTACCATCTCTTTTTTTTATAAACAGGTATAACTACATAATATGAACAGGTGATATAAAATATAATTCTATCTATGTGACTTGTTAGGCCAGTTTAGGCTTTTAGCCTTTAACCACTTCTCCTATAAATTATCACAAGCAATTCCCCCTGACAGTTCAGAGCAGCCAAGGTCTGAAGAAATGTGGATAGCGTAAAATGAAAGGAAACTGGGAAGTTATATTCACATCCTAACAGAAGCTATAACAGTATAGAAATTATAGGATAAAATGCAGTTACTACTTTCTCTGTGGGATGTGGTCAGCATGACTGAAACCTGTTACACAATGATTCCCCATACACACAGACTGCAACCTTGAGCACCTGCTAAGGGGGATGAAACAGAGGGTGGAGCAAAGACACCATGGCCAGGCAATGTTGAAATCCTTGTAAGGAATCAATGGTACCATGTAGCTGATAAATTACATAGCACCTGTCAGCCAGGAAGGAGGGATAGGAGATGTCTTATTGCTGAACCAGCAACTGTGGCAAAATAAATTTCCTTGGATAAATTTAGTTCCTTATAATCTAATTGCCATACTAATGCCTCTCCATCCCAAACCTAGCCACCTCCAAGGTAAGATCACCCCTCACCGAGCATGTGCTCTGCATTTTATTGACTGTATCTTTAAGAGCAAAGAGAGAGAGTTTTACACCAATCAGTAACAAGGAATGACCGGAGTCACTCAAGCTCTACCTAAACATAAAGAAATAGTATCGAATTAAGAATGGGGAGAAGTTAGGTAAGACTTCAACTTAACTGTGGTTAATCACTGTGCTGAACCTATCTTCTCCCCCATAGGGACATCTAGTGGGAAAGTGCCTTTTTCAGTTCTCAATGGTTACCTTGAGCTAACTTTTTCTGAATGGTTATCTTGAGCTAACTTTTATTGGGGACTAAGTCTTGTCTGTATATTGCTTTGAATGTTTTTGCAGTCAGAAACTATGACTGGCGGGCCTTGGCCTTAACCTGTCACAATTTTCTCTTATTAATAGGGTGTTATTCTACGGTTAGAGTGAGTCCTTCAAGGACACCCGCAGCCACTGGCAGTGAGTAACATAAAATAAAGTGGGAAGCCCTCACTGAGGTGCTGTTGTGTCCCTGAACAAGGCTGTTGAACCTCTCTCTGATCCAGCAGGACTGTTCTGTGTAGAGTACCCATAATGGGTCACCAACAGACTGGTCAGGCACAAGAATCTTGGCTTTCCAGGGTCACTGACAGACTAATCAAACATAAAGTGTTTGAGGACATCTTTCCTTTTTTATGGGGCAGGGTCTTCTGTCCTTCTTGACTGCAATGCACCTGCATGCTTCTGTAATGCACCTGGACCTCACCCACTAAAGTTCTTGACCACAAAAAATCCAGAAATAGGTCTGCAACTCCTGCTCCTAACTTAAGGTCCTTTCACACTACAGTTGCGCACTACAGTTTCTGCTACCTCATGTGAAGTTAAACCCAGCAAGAGAAGTGCCTGCTGTGGGATTAAGCCCTTGAAAGGCTGTGCAATTAATATCAGAGAGAAAATAACACTATGTCCATGGAATGGTTTTGGAGTGGTCTCTGCAGCAAGAACACAGCATTCAGGCTGGCAGTAGGAAAGGTAAGCCCACACTGATGGGTAGCTCTGCTCTAATTAACTTTGGGCATTGCAACAGCAGGGTCCCTCCCAATGGGGTGAAAATCAGAGGCAGTGATCAGAAGGACAACTTAGCAACAACAACCAGTCGGAGAGAGGTTCTTTCCTGGTTTATTCTGATTTCTTTCAACCCATAATGGGTATGTAGTAAGCCCTCGTATCTAGTAACAAGTGTAAAAATATAACAGAATTTTAGGGCAAGATCCCATCATTATTTTAGCATGTTCCAGACCACATGAAGTTGAAAATCTTAACAGCAGTTTTTAAATGTAAATGCAGGGGGTACCACCAAGCTTAAGGACAATTGTAAATGTGTGCCAGGACATACATCAGAAATGGTCAGCTACTGGGATAGTTGCAAGGACAGGAATGGGAAGCAAAAAATGCAGTCCAAAATCTGTATTGTGTGAATTAGGACAAAGAGAGACAAAGATCTAATGAAATCATTCAAGTATAAATTCTTAGATTTGACTGAGGTTAAATGTGCCAAATTAAAACATTTTTCCATGCTAGGGACATATCTCACTTTCAAGTACTCAAATACCAGAGAAAGTTGTAGGTTTTGCCATGCAGTAATCAAGAGGCAGAGCTTACCTTCTCTACTAGGAAAGCCAAAGTAATTTGTTTACTTCAATAGGCCACAGCAAAAGAGGATTATGTGGATTACCAGGGTATACTTCAAACAGCTCTTCCCCCAGGACAAGATACAAGAGGCATGTTTATCTACTTTTCATATTAATTTTTTAATAATATCTTATCCTTTGGAGTTAATGCACCATAGCAAAATAGTACTGAGTACACAAGCTACCTGAAAAATATTACTGGTTATAGAATAATGCATATTATAAAGAGAGTGGAAAATATCTTCATGCTTACGGAGACACATGGGCTGTTTAAAGACAGATTGCATGTCTTCTGCAAAGGGCAATTCTCTCTCAGTAACATTCTAGAGAACTAAGAATTTGTCAATATGCAATAGATAAGGAGCACTCAAAGACATAATATTTGTTTCTGCACCAAAAATCACTGGGAAACTATGTTGTCATCAAGCTTGGGAGAACTGGACTGAAAGCTAGTTAAAGGATAAGGAGTAAAGGATAAAAGTCAAAGTGTTACAGCTTTGAAGCTGAGTGTGAGCCAACAGTATTGTCCCATGGGAATCAGTGCTGGAACTGGTGCTTTTTCTGGAGACAGGAGTGAGTAGTAACCTGTTTTTGCAAGCACTTGATGAACATCTGTTGGAGGATGTTCTGAGTCACCAAGCTGGAGCACATCTATTGCTAGTGCTCCTCAGCTCCTTAAAATGGTACCTAGCACCATGCTCCTGCCTTCCCTTGTGGAGGCAAAGAGCAGATGAGCACCTCTGCCTGTTAGGGTAGCTGCCTCCAGATCAGAAGGGATGAGGGAATGGAGGCAAGTTCTTCTCCCTTTGCGCCCATCTGAAGTCCACTACAGGACCGGGCAGGGCTGTGTGACAGTTTTGTGATTAGTTTCAGTGAGCTGCTTATCACAGTATGCTTAGCAAGCAGATACTAGTAGTGCTTATGGACCTCAGTCGAGGTTTCTTCTATCAAAATTGTTAGTGAAGCACCCATAATCTTAATTTGATTCGACTGCAAGGAACAGTGCCTTACTCATTTTCAATTTACTGGTCTTTTTTCTTTTTTTATTCCAATACTGGAATACACCACCAGCAACCCTGATATTTTCCAATAAAAAAAAAAATTAAGGACTTCTTTTTGAGTCTTCATTACTGCCTAAAATTTTTATTAAAAAGTGAGAGCAGTGTATAAATGAAATAATAATTTCTACATTTCTGGTAGAAATACAACTTACTGTCATATCTGGCATCAGGAAGACATGGTGGAATGGCTCCTATGACTGGAACTTCAAAACAGAAAAATACAGGCTCTTCAAGAAGGACTGAATGCTTGGGGAGGGTGCCATAGAACCACAGGACTAGATTGTGCTTGACAATTTTGATGACCTTCTATGATCAGGTTACAATTTTGGTGGATAAGGGAAGAGCAACTGATGTTATCTACCTGAATTTGTGCAAACCATTTGACACTGCCCCACATGACATCCTTGTCTCTAGAATGGAGAGACATGGATTTGGTGGATGAACTACTCAGTGGTTCAGGAATTGGCTGAATGGTTGCACTCAAAGGGTTGTGGTCAACAGATCTACGTAAGTGGATACCAGTGACGAGTGGCATTCCTCAGGGGTCGATATTGGGACTGGCACATTTTAAATTCTCTGTTGGTGACATGGACAGTGGGATTGAGCACACCTCAGCAAGTTCACTGACAGCACCAGGCTGTGTGGGGCAGTGACACGCTGCAGGAAAGGGATGGCGTCCAGAGAGACCTGGACAGGCTTGAGAGATGGGCCAGTGCAAACCTCATGGAGGTCAACGAAGGCAAGTACAAGGGTCTGCACTTGGGTCGGGGCAATCCAAAACATGGATACAGGCTGGGGAGAGAATGGATTGAGAGCAGCCCTGAGAAGAAGGAGTTGGGGCAGCTGGTGAATTAAAAGCTGAATATGACCTATCAATGTGTGTGTACACTGCAGAAAGCTAATTGTATCCTGGGCTGCATCAAAAGTAGCATGGCCAGAAGGGAAAGAGGGGGATTCTGTCCCTCTTCTCTGGTGAGAACCCACCTGCAGTGCTGTATTCAGCTCTGCAGTCCTCAGCACAGGAAATATATGGACATTCTCAAGATGATCAGAGGGGTGAAACACCTCTCCTATGAATTAACTCAGTGGAGACTGCTCAACCTGAAGAAGAGAAGACTCTGGGGTGACCTTATAGCACCTTCCAGTACTTAAACAAGGCCTACAGGAAAGATGGAGAGAGCACGTAGTAACAGAACAAGGAGATACGGCCTCCAACTGAAAAAGATCAGGTTTAGATCTGATACTAGAAAGAAATTCTTTACTGTGAGTGTGATGATGCACTGGAACAGGTTGCCCAGATGTTGTGAATGACACATCCCTGGAATTGCTGCGGACCAGACTGGATTGGGCTTTGAGATACGTGGTCTAGTGGAAGGTGTCCATGTCTCTGACAGGCAGGTTGGAACAAGATGGTCTTTAAAGATCCCTTCCAACCCAAACTGTTCTTTGATTCTATAGACAGATTTCAACACCATCTGAAGTTCAGTACTGTTCAGTACTGTCTGAGGTTCTAATTAGACACAATCATACTCTCTTCAGCAGGGAGTTATTAACTAACATTCCCAGTAGTGTTTTTACATCCATTTAAAAAACAAGCTAGAGCCTGCCATCCTAACCACCGATCTCATCAATCTTACTCAACCCTGATAGCAGTTTGGTATAGCCTCTTCTCAGCCAATAGCAGCTCTGTATTGACTTCTTCCAGGGCTCAGCTAAACATGTGCTCCATCACAGCAATGTCAGCAGCACAGCTCCCATTTGTGTCGTCAGGGATCATGTGGCTACAGTTAAGGTTTGAGTTTTTTCAATCTCTCCCCAAATGATTTTTATGCACAGCATGAGTTCAGCCTGCCTGCACTGTGGGCTGGTTAGCTGTTGCAAACAGGAATTGGGCAACCACACTGGATAAGAAAAAGCTGGCTTTTGCACAGGAAGGCTGACAGTTGTCAGGCATCTATGCTGAGCAAGTCTCAGGCTGCTCTGAGGTTGCCACAGCCGCATCTGAGCAAAACTTAACACTAGCACAAAAGCAACCATCACAACTGAAAACATGTACTCATTTCTGCAAGTAGTCTGCAATACTCAGTGCAGCTATCACCAACAGGGTGACAAGAGGGTGACAAGGACTAAACCCTTCTTCCCACCTACCTGCCTTACACTTCCCACTGATCTGCCAGGCACGAGCTTGTGGCCACTGCAGAGCACTTTTGGCAGCTCCTGAGGCAGTGACAAATTGCAGCAGCTGGGAGCACGCAGATGCCAACTGACAGCCTTACTTCTGTTCCTCCCTGTTGTTGTCACTGAACTGCAGGGTATGCCAGGGGAGGATGCTCAGTTTGGTGCACTGGTCTTCAGTTAGGCACAGACCACAGACATTGGGAGAAACTCTCCAGTGCCTGTTATAGGTATTCTCAGGAGCTCATGCCAATTAAGTTGACTTTAATTTAATTTAACTTTTTGACAGAGTGTCAATACATGTACAGATACTTAGGCAGTGTCTCTCAAGAAGGAGACTGTCTCAAGCTAACTGGTGATGTTCGTATAGACTCTGTGCCATCACATTTCATTTTCATGGACAGAGAGTGTGCTGCACATCATGTACACCAGACAGAGACAGCATTTTATGCATTTGTGACTGCCACTTCAGCAAGCAGCTATCAGACTTTTGTTCACATTTGTATTTGGTCTATGTTTTTTGAAGTCTTTGTTTCCCCATTCCTCACTCCATTTTGCTACTTGCACTTACTCTTTTTTAAAAGACTGAAACTTTTTACCCTCTGTCACAATTTTCTCCTTTCCCTTGAGCTTCACTTGCCTCAATTCCTTATGAAAGACACTTTCTCTTAGCATGAAAAAACACTTCAATAACAATGATGCCCTCTTGGGAAGCTGTCACCTTCAGTCAACCAGCAGGTAGACTCTATCACATAGGTAGACATACTATTCCTATTTCCAAAATACCATACCCTGACAAATATAAATAATTTCAGTTGCAGATAGGTTAGCATAAAAATGTACATTAACAGGTAACAGCATAATGCTTTCAAACTTGGCCTTTTATGGTAAGGGAAGTGAGATATGATTGCCTAGGGCAGTCAGTTATTGCTCCTAGAACTTGCCAGGGGCTGGACAGCAACCCTGGCCTCATCTGGCCTGGGGTCAGAAGGGCAGGCTCCAGCAGTATTGGTTTTGGGATGAAGTGTTACAGGCTGTTCTCTCCCTCTATCTGCTGTCCCACAGGAGCAGGAAGGGTTATCTGGTCCCCCTGTTTTTAGAGCTATTTAACTACCTGCCCAATCAGTCCCTCTATGCACAGCCCTTAAGGTTGTCTAATGGCAGCAAGAAGAGGTTAAAGGGTAGGAAAGGAGCAGGGAGATAAACCCACCCTGTGAGGGCTGAGCAGGGCAGGGAAGGAGGGAGGGAACAACCAGTCCTCTGGGGTGGCTCAGGAACCCCTCAGAATGCAAGAAACATCACTGGGTCTTCCAAAGGGACTGAAGATGGAATTTATAAATTCATAGCCTCTTGTCTCTGAGGATACAGATGTCTGGGCTCCTCCAGGAAGGGGATAGGAAGAACAGAGGTTTGTTCCTCAGATGAAGACACAAGTGCCACACAAGAGTCATGGAAGTGAGTCTAAATTGTTTTTGCATTATTGCTCACAAGTGAGTTTAGTGAAGAAGTTGTATTTCCTCCTCATTTAGGGAAAAATTATTTGCTTCTGGCATGATTTACGTTGACTCCTGCAAGTTCTTGCTGCTCCTCTGAGTTCCTAAGTTCTAGGCTAATATAACCTAAAATAAGTTGTTCCCTGTACAATGCATATACTGCTCCTTGAGGTCTATGCTGAAGAATTGCCCCAGCAGACTTTCTGTTCTGGAGTTTGCTGTTTTTTAGCACACTGCATTTTCCCTGGGCCCTCTGGCTCAGCAACTTTATGCCATATGCAGCAATTGAAAGCATTAATAAGGAGTAGGCAGAGTGCTTCATCTCCCTTGGCAGCTTTTTCAACACCAAGCCAATATCAGCAGATGCACAACTAGCTACTGTAAAACAGATTTTTTTTCTTCTCCTGATATGTGAAATGAGAAACCCACTGAGGTGTTTTAGGAAAGAGCCAAGATCTTTGCTTTATGGCTACAAGCTCCATTGCTGAGGGGACCCAGAGCCTGAGCCTGGTCAGTGTGGATGCCCTGTTCCAGAGCTGGCAACAGAGGGAAGGCAGCAGGCAGGGGCCAGGGACCACATGGCAGGGCAGGGCAGGAGGGTTTGTGCTCTGCTCTCCCGTCACCTAGACACACAAGACATGCACTCTGGCTCTTGCTCTTGAGCACAGTTCTCATGGCACCAGCCTTTGCTTAACAACTTCACATGCCCTTCTGAGTTACAAGGACAGAGCTACTGGATGGGTCAGGACACAACTCTCCCTGCCCATGGAAACCAACATACGTAACTATTGATTAGGGTACCCATGGAGGCAGAAAGGGAAATTGTGACTGAATCCGTCAGTGTTCTGCTATTCTAATACTATCTTGCTTCAGTAACTTCAGTCCTAATGCAGGGAAGATTCCCTACTGACTTGTGGCAAATATGCATCACTGGTCCCAATTTCTTTAGAGAAATATAGTTAAAATATTTATTTAAAATGTTGAAAAAATCTGTACTTCCCCCCTGCTTTTTTTTTTCCTTTCTTTTTTTTTGTAAAATGCAGATGTTGATTGGAAACAAGGATTTATTTCAACATCTCTCTGTATATATCATAGTACCCACATCTTTATCCAATGACTTTACTGTTCCAAAAATAAGCTGTATTAAATTCACAATGAATTACAGTGATTATGGCAAAAGTCTTTCAGGAAGAGTTTGCCTAGGCAAAGTTTTTTATGCCTAGGCAAAACCATAGTAATATTTCATTCTTCATTTTAAGACAATAAAAAGTCCCTTGCTTGTTACAAGAAGACATGTAGTCTAAAACAACATGCTTTCATTTGAAGTTAAAAAGGAGATCTCACTTCTGTGTTATCTGAAACCAAATTCCACCTTCTGTATATTCTTTGGTTCTGTAATTTCAGAAAGGATTAACTTTGCACAACCTGTTTCACTAACATCCATATATTCACTTTCAAGCTGCTGTAGCATAAATCATGGATAATAAACCTTGAGATATTTGGGGTGTAAATGGAAGAGCCAGGTCAACCAGAACTACAGTTCTGTTGCTGGAACCTCAGCAGTGCCTCTCTTCAGTTTTCTTTCCTTTGAATCCATTAGATTTGTTGATCTAATAATTTAATTCATTTCAGTCATATTTTTTTTGGAAGTTTTGCCCATTTAGGTGCAATATCTTTGTGCTGCTGTATTTGGGTCCTTTTCTAATGAACAGCTCCAGTCAGATTCCTATGGGCAAATGCTCCTAAAATGCATGTTTATGACTGATACTGTTTATAGGGACTGTGTAGCAAAAGCAAGGCTTAACAATCTCTGTTTTTTCCGTATTCACATCCTCTAAATATAGGTGTTCTATAACCTTACTAAGATATTCGCTCTTGCTGTTTCATACATAATTTAATATCCCAGTGCACTAATTGTGACCTTCACTGGGGTGGAACATCAATATTTAGCATAAATATTCTACTGTGAATATTTTTTTCTTTTCAATATTATTAATGTAAAAAACTCTTCTCCCAAAGCAAATAAACAATTTGTTTGATTCCTTTTTTTCTAATAGCTCTTAAAAAGGAGCTGATTTCTCCTCCAATCATCCTCACTTTGTTAAATATGGTTCTGCTTTCTGAGTGTATATATCTAAGTACTAAACATTTCATATGGGAGCTGGTTTTGAGTTAACAATGCAAGTTCACAACTTCCACTCAAAATAACCTTATGATAGCTGTTCTAAAACAGTTTCAGATTCATGTTACCTAATGAGCCTTTTTTAGACAATTAGAAATACGCTTTGAGTGTTATCAGACATGTATTGGTATAAGGGAAATTTAAAATCTAGGTCTTACTTCCTAGATTTTTGGCTTGAACTCATTCCTCCCTCACCCAGCCCCAGTAAATCAAAGAGAAAATAAGTGTGTGCATAAAATATGTGGTGGAAAAAACCGGCTACAATACTAAGACTTCAGTATTTCCATTGATATTTTTGTGAGAGTTCTCTAGTTTCTTAAATGGGAGTTTGTTTATTTGTTTGTTTTTAATGTCATAATGGTGTGGAAATCTCCCTTTTGTGATGCCAAACAAGAAATACAACTTGAGTCACCAGATTACTAAGAGTAAGGGGTGGGGAGAGAGCTGCCTGTGATTGGATGGGTCAGCATGTGCCCAGCTGTTACCTGGGAAATGCTGATGGGATGCAAACTACCTCCAAGTGATGTGCAGTGGAGGTTTTGGACAGTAGATAAAAATGATGTGCTGAGAATGAGACGCACAGAATGATTTCTGTGAATGTTAGACGTTTTAAAATAATAAACTACTGCAGTAAGGTAAAAGGAGCAGGAAAGGGAATTTTTACTGTAGCTATAATTGTCAGATGTTTGATAAGCAACAGGTAAAACATCTAAAAGCCAAGAAAGCTGTATATTTTGTAACATAAAAAAGAGCTAATTACCAGTTTCTTGCAGTTGAAGAACAATTCCCTGAGTCTCCAAATGCAAATATTTTCATTATCAGATGCCAGTGACACCCCTTGAAAAAAGATTTGATCTCTATGTTGAAGAAATGGAACTGACTGTAGCTACTGATGGTAGACAACTTCAAAAAGCCATCGCTCCTGGCTGAAAAATACCTTCACTTCTTGGTTTTTAAAGTAATGTTGTAATACAGATACTTTATGTTAAAAAGAGATGAATTTGCAAAGTAATAGCACATATAAGGATGGTCATGCTACAAAATCCAAATAATATTCTTGAATTTGTATCAGGGATGCTTTGGAGTAGAATGGTACCTCTGGCAATACAGAGAGATGTTGCTGCAGTACTTGTCATGAGGAACTATGTGTGCTGGTTAATGCAGCCTAAGGAGAACAAAAACCAGCGAAAAGACACCTCATTACCAGCAGAGGAAAGCAGATATGGACCTTCTCATCCATACGGAAGGAAAGTGCTCTGCTTTCTTGAGTGCATCTGGAGAGAAGCTCCTTGTAAGTGGTTCCTAACCATCTGTTCCTTCTCCAAAATGAGTTTGTGATAGTCCCCAAAGGAAAAAAAAATATTTTTAAATTCCTGAATTTCTCTATTTCAGTACTAGGTTTGTTTTTTTATCCCTGCATTTATTCAAGTCAGCAGTTATGCCAACTGTTGGATCCACACAAAGAAACAACATTCAGAAAGTCCTGGATACATTACCAGACATCGTAGTTTTTCTTATCTGGTCAGAAGCTCAGCTGTCATGATAATATCACACTGTAGAAAAGCATAATTTTAGAGACACTTTGTGATGAGAAATCAGCAGTATTATTAAAATCTCTCTGCCTAAAGAATAACTTTTAAATATTTTACATAATTCTTCAGTTAAAACTTATATTTCTTTGTTGGTAAATATTTAATTATTATGCACTACATTATCTGGAAATTAATTTAATCAAAATCTGTCAGCTCTTGGAACAAAGGCTGTGTACTCCTTTCTCTGAGGTGCTGCTTCTGAAAGCAGTGTCATGCTACCCTTTTTTCTTCCCATCTGATTTCTTCAGATGCTCTTTGAATCCTTACTTATATCCTTTCTTACTTAGTGACGGGTTCTGTGATCTATTCTTACTCTCCAGACAGACAAAAATCACTGATGATTTTAAAAGTGATGTGTGTACAAAAAAAAAAGAACGAACAAGCCAACCCAAACCAAAGTAACAGAACACCCAACAAAACAAAAAGCTGCAAATGACTAAAAATAAACATCTTCATTCATATTAATTAGTAAGTGAAATATTAGGGCAGATCATCAAGAGAGTAAAGCAGAAAACTATACTGATTTCTGCTGATAATTTAGTCCATTGTTTTAGTACCATGTTATTTCAACTTTTAAAATCTCACTTTATCTGTATATTATCTTTTCCTACCTTAGTCTTATCTTCCTCTGAAGTATATACAACTCAACATACTCTGTTACCCTAAGCTTAGATTGTGAAGTACAAGCACAATAGAGCTCTTTTGCTGTCTTTGTCTCTGTTTTCCTAGCTCTAATACATGTTATTTCTTTACTAGGAATAATTGCTCTCTTCATTTGAGTAGAGCTATCATTTACACAGTACCGTTCCTACCATCAATTTCCTTTTAATGAGCTGAAAATATTGTTGACAATATTTTTTGAAACAGAAACTTACCAGATGCTATCTTGGCAGAAATTTCCAGTGAAAAAGGAATGTCTTGCAGATATTTGGAGACTTAAGCTAACCACAGCTTTTTTCTTCCCCACTCTGCCCCTATGAAGTCTAGGAAACTTCAGCTAATTATTTCATAACACAGCTTATAGCACATTCATGTAATCAGAATAGGATGTGTCGTTTCACTTTCAAAAGGAGCCAGGGCTGGTGTTGTTCAAGCCTCAGTTCCCATTCTGAGAGGTGCTTGGTGCATTTGGATAGGTGTTACCCATATGTAAGTGACAGCTGCTGTGTTTCCAGCTCAGGCTGGAAAAGCCAGGAGGGTCTCTGGTATCCTACTTTTGAAAAGACATGTGCTGGTGGGGGGATTAGGTTAGCAAGTACAAGTAGCTGCACTCAGTAGTTACCCAAGGGAACTGTTATGGATGCTGGCTTCACTTACGGAGAAAAAACATTTGCTGTCGCATAGTTTTCAGCTCTTTCCATGGCACAGTCTCATCTGGCCCTGAAGCATCCATTTTGGTAGACTCTATACCAAAAGCTTTAAGTTGTTTCAAGTTAAGAGCAGCACTGGAGGAGCAGGATCAAGTGTTTTGACTTTGTGCTGTTAGCTTTAGTGCTCAGGTTTTCCCAAAAGTTTCAGGTGAAGAAGACAGATCCCTGTGCTCTTTGAAGCCTGTTGAAATCAGAGAGAGTCTTCTTGTGGGCTTATCTCAGTGTAAGATCTGCCAGGGAAGTTGATGTAAGTTTTATTTCCCTTTTTTCCTCAGGCAGTCAGGGCAGGCCTCATGGACACTTCTGCTGCTAAAGGATCAGGTTTTTTGTTATCTCCTCCACTGGAAGGTGCTCACAACACAGGAGTGCGACAATTCAATAAGCTCAGCTGCAAACACTGCTAATGTAATAGTAAAGAGATATATTTATTTTGGTAAGAAACAACAACAAATCAAAGGTAGGGATGTTTAACTGCTACACATATTTTAATATAGAATTAAGCAGCATCTGATATATTTTCAAAGCAAGACAAAATATAAATAAATTCTCAAATATCTGGTTAAGAACTTAAAGTTAACTTAGAAACTGAAATTTCTTCATCCCTAAAAGTCTAACAAATTATAATTCTTTCAAGTGCTTTGGAGAACATTAAAAATAAGTCTATTAATTTGCTAAAAATACGCTTGCTAATATATAATTAACAATTACAATATATATAATTCTGTAGATGTACAGATCTTAAAGTTACACATTATGATCAGCATTGCATCAGAACCTCAGCATCACATGGCCTGAAAAATGGCCCGGTCTTGATGTAAAGGGGCTGGTAGGCTGAGTTCATCATATCCCTCAATGAAGCATTTCAATATTTAGCTATTTATTCCTTTACAAATGTTAGTTTTTTCCCAGTGTGAATTTCGTTGCCTTCAGCTTCCAGCTAATAGAGTTGACTGTGCTATTTTCTGCTCAATTAAAGATCCGTTAAACAACCATGTACTGTTATGTCAGCCCAGAGTGAGTCTGGCTACCAGAACATATGTTGAAATTCTGATGTGCCTTAGATCACGTTAATTTTTCTTATGGCATCTCTCTATGCGCTGAAATCAAACTTCACGTAATGAATGTTTCTAAAGTACCAAGAGCCAAGAAAATTCTCCTGGGAAGGTGGAGGCCCAACTGAGCTCTGCTGAGAGCAAGCTGAAACAACAAACAGGATACTGTTTCTGTATTTTTGGTACAGGTTGGTAGAATTTAAAGCAGTGAAAAAGGACACTGCTCTTTTCCCTCTCCTGTTCACTGAATAAATGAATGAAAAAATGGTACGATGGTGAAATATATTCCTTTGCAACATAAAGACAAGTCAGCTTTCATTTGTAAGTTCTTTCATGCACTGAAATCATAGCTTTTACTTACTAAGGTAAGCACAGATTGTCACTGTATCACAATCCACGTCTTCAAAGTCTAGTAAAATCACAGAGGATGGAAAATTATTCAGAAAGCTCAGGCAACCAGAAAAGACAGGAAAAAACCACTGAGTAAAATATATATAGACAATTCTGCACTGTCTGTTTTGTACTCTCTTTAGCCTGGTATCTGTGGGATTAATTATTCCATGGGCATAGTATATATCCATGGGAAAACCAGATACAAATATTGCTGTGTTTCTTTTGGCTAAAAATGCCAAAATGAGCATATATATGTAATACTTCTCCTCCTGTAAGTAATAGAGAGACACAGTTTTGTGACTCATTAGAGATTTTCAAAATCAGCATGTTAGATTGCTATATGGTGCTTTCACTTTATGGACCATTATCGCTGGTATTCAACAAATGAAGCATTTCCTCCAGTCTTGTGTACTTCGCTATTCCTTTTGCCAAAATAACATTTTTCATACTCCTAACATTTTCATCATTAATATTCAGCCTTAGAAGATGGGTTTATAAAGTCTCAAAAGGATTTATAAAATAATTTTTTCATAAAAAGGAATAGCAAAATATTGTGGTCATCTTCCAACAGCAAAGCGTACTACCAGGGTGTGCATTGACATTGTCTCTTATCTATGTATTTTAAAATATGTGAACGCTTAAACAGCCTTGAAACTCACACACAGATATTACTGCCATGTCTTCACAGAATTTTTTTCCCCAATAATAGGCATTCCTTTAACTCTTTTTGCCATTCATATAAATCCATGCTTTTCCAGTTGATCTGCAGCTAGTCAAAGGAGGACTTACTTCAGGGTGTTAAAATAAGCATGTGGATGTCTTCTGCATTATTTTTAAGAAGAAAGTAAAATGTTGCATTGTTTTGGTTTTTTTTAACTACGCAGAGAACCGCATCGTGTCAAGCCTTGATAATGATAAATAAGTGTGTTTCCTGTTCCACTCGCTCTCCAAAGACAGCACTTGAGTTGTCTTCTATTTTCTAGTTATTCACTGAAGGTGAAAAGAAATGGCATGCTCCAGCGAGAAGAGAACAGAAACAGAAAAAGCAAATACATTGCTATTATTTTGAATTCCTGCCATTGCTTGATGCTTTTCGTATCTCATTACCAGCTGTCAAGAAACAAAAACCAAAAAAACCCAAAAAACCCAGAAAGATAAAAACAAAAGAAAAAATCACAAACAAACAAACAAGAAACCCCCCCCAAACTCCAAAACTGAACCACACAAAATAACATTCTCTTTAAGGAAACAAAATCTCAACTAAAACATTGATTATGTTCTGCTTTCACACCATATAACCTCATCTATCTTGCCTGTACATAGTCCCTACAGGAGGAGGCAGAATTAAGGAGTGACGTCCGTCTTTACTACATGGACTTAAGGCAGCCTAAGCAAGAATTCTGGCCTAGATCTCTGAGATACAAGTGTACAGGTCCCTTTCAGTGATTCTGAAATCAGGCAGGAAATTTCTTGGATGATTTCATTGAATGTCCCTCCTATTCAATGCACAAATTCTTAGAAATGGTCACACCAAAAAGTCCTTTCTCTCTCCCTCTCTCCTCCCCACCCTTCCCCTCTCCCCGTTATTGTTTTTCACATACACAGTTGGTATCTTTCACTATGTAGTTAATCTCAGATCTAGTGAAACAACCAACTTCCCACCATTTCCCCAGGAAGATTGCTTCAATGGCCAATTGTTCTCGTTGCAAAATTTTTTCTTTTGTTCAATTGCAATCTCTCCAGAAGTAACTTGTACCCATTACCCCTCCTCTTCTCCATGTGACACCTTGTAGAAAGTGAGTCTCCATCTTCTCTGTAGCCACCCTTTAAATACTGGAACATAGGGATGAGGTCTCCCCTAATGCTTCAAGGCCCTCAAGGCTGAACAAACCCAGTTCCCTCAGCCATTCCTCACATGCCAGGCTTCCCAACCCTGTGATTTTCTTTGTGGCCCTTCTCTGGACCCTCTCCAGCCTGTCCACATCTGTTTTGTATACCAGGGGCCAAAACTGAACACACTATTCCAGGTGTGGCCTGACATGGACTGTGTGAGGTCGGATAAGGAATTCATCTCTGCTGGTGAAGCCCTTATTGAAGCCACCAGGATCCTGTTCCCTTTCTGTGCTGCAGGAGCACACTGGTCCCTCAGATGGAGCTGAGTCCACCAGGAGTCCCAGGCCCCTTCCAACAGAGCTGCTCCCAAGCTGGGTAGATCCCAGCCTGTGCTGCACTCCTGGATTATGCTTTCCCAGGTGCAAAACCTTACTCTTGCCCTCGCTGAACTTCACAATTGTAGGATCTCCTCGGTTTGGACGGTCAGGATGGATGGAGACGAGAGATCTCTGAAGTCAGGTCTTAGAGCATGAGGTTTATTGCTAAGGGCTTGGGTATAGGGGACCTGCTTGGAGCTGCAAGCCACAGCTAGAAGCAGGCCAGAAAAGCGGGAAGCAATAGAGAGAGAGAGTAAAGAAGAAGAAGTGCAAGAGCGTATGTGTAAGAGGTGTAAGAGCCCATGTGTAAGAGCTGTAAGAGAGGTAAGAGGTGTAAGAGCGCGAGGTTCTCGTTTACAATACAGTAAATCTTCTTCTGTGTTGAATATTCTAATTTTCATCAACCAATCTAGTACAAGATACAAATCCTATAGCATTTACATACAGCCTATAAGAATCATTGCATTACCATACTGCATTGTATTTTAAACCCTAAAAACTACTCTTTGGACCCCTTCTGCCAAGCTAGCAGGGTCTGCTTTGACCCTTGGACCTGTCTGCTAGCAGAAGGTATTGTTCAATCAAAGGGGATTACCTTCAGTCGGCTATACCATTGTTTTCCAGTTGTTCAGTGACTAAGGCCTGGTATCTCAAAGTATGCTTTCATTTCAATGTCATTTATAGTTTCCATATTCTCAGCATCTTTTGCCAGGCAATCATACTTATAAGGTTTTCCTGTTTCATCTTCCCCAATACACAGTGTTTTCATTAGCCCACTAGTCCAGCTTATCCAGGTCTTTCTGCAGGGTGGCTCTCCATTCCCAAGTGTTCACTTCCTCACACACTTTGCTAACATAATCAAACTTTATATGGGTACACTAGATCCCATCTTCAGATAAGTTTGCCAAGCACAATTTGCCCTGAGTGAACCTATGCTGGCTTTTCCCAGTCATGTACTTCATCTGACACATGATAGCCCCCAGGAGGATTCGTTCCTTAACTTTCCCAGGGGCTGAAGTAAGATGGATGGGTCCATATTTTCCTGGGCCCTCCTTGAGCCTTCTTCCAGTCTTCTGGGACATTCCTTGATGTCCATGACTTCTCAAAGATATGGAGAGTGTCCTCACAATGACACAATCCAGCTCTCTTGACCCCTCAGGGGGATATCATCAGAGCCCGTCGAGTCATAGGGGTCAAGCTCCCGTAACAGCTCACACGGCAACTCTGCCTTCACTGACAGCAGGCCTGCGTTTGCATCAGCCTGGATTTTTGTTCCCAACACCTGGGGCCCAGCAGTGTCGGTAAAGACATATGCAGAACATGTTGAGAACCTCTACCTTTTGAGTGACTAATTCGACTCCCCTGTTAACAGCAGGCCAACATTTTGGAAGTTTTTTGTCCTTCTGTACAAAAAGAGGTGCAGTTCTTACCTGGGAAGGAATGGCAGATATACCTTTCACTTCTTTAGGCTCATAAGTATATCTGTTTAGTTTAATAAAATCAATAAAATGACAATGCAAGAATTATGCTAATGACAGCATGACCAAATGAGTTCCTGTTGTCAGTCAGACAAGCTGTCTCAGACCAGAGGTCAACCTGCATCTGCCCTACCTGGGGTGCTGGTTCCCTTCCCACCAACTTAAGAAGCAGGAACATGAGAGGCAGGGAACAAAAGTTCGTGCTTTTCATGCTCTGATGCATAGTCTGTGTCACTGATCTCACTGCTGCCATGTGAAGTGCTGCTGGCAGTGACACACACATTGATGCTCTGGGACAGTTACACCCTCCACACTCTCCCTTGGCTTCTTTCATTCACCCTTCCTCCCATCAGTTAAGACTCATTTGGAATGATATTCTGTTTGTGATTTTAAGACTGCAAAGATTTGCTGATGGACCCTTCCTCATCTGCAATGCCATCAGAAATCCCAGGGCAGACATCTTGAATTGTGCTTGGGCCCACAGGCCCCCCCACAGCTGCCTGCTGAGAACTGGCATGGTCACCATTTAATAAGGGTCTCACAAAATGTTTACCCCAAACAAGCTTGCTGTGTGTAATACTCAGCAATGGGCTTAATCATGTGCCAAGAACAGGTTTTAATAATATAGCAGAGTAACTGTCACTGATAAACAGATAGTGTCCATATAGTCCCATCTGATAAAACTGCTATCCTTGTGCACTCTCTACCCGAGAAATGAGACAAAAGGAAGTGCCTGTCTCTCTCCAGATACAAGGAACACAGAGTCCTAAATATTTTTCCTGCGTCACACCCAAGTTAGACACTTAACATAGACAAAAGTAAATATATGAATATTTCTAAATGTACAGGCTAAATTTTGAAAATGTAATCCTCATCCTTGGAAGAGGAAATGCTGATGTCTGATGAGTTATGTATCCTGAAAGGGAACTGATGCATTTGAACATTTACATTTCTGTGAGCTGAGTGGCAAAAGACAACTCAGCAGCAAGCTGTCTTTTGTAAAAACACTTGTTTCATTTTCTCCTTCTATGCACGCTTGTAATTTGCATTACTCCGGAGATGAAGGTAGACTTCACAGTGCTCTGGACTTCCAAGCCATGCGCTGCTTTACTAAGTGTCTGTGTTCCAATCTTCTGATGTAATTATGAATCTTCCTATGAGGAGACTCCTGCTCAAATTGCCTCTAGATTTTAATCAGACTTCTGTAGTCCTTCCTGATGTTTCCATGTCTCTGACAAGCTGTTTCGCTCCCTTTGAATTGTCCTTCTTTAAATCCTATCAAATAAAATGATTCATTGTTACCAAATAAGACTTTTATGCTGAGCAACATTGAGAAGTAAAGGTTGGTCTCAGAAGTCATGTATGTTTGAAGCTATGAACACCTTAGGCATCTTGAAAGGGTGAAACCAAACTGGATGGAAAGATTACCTTATGCATAGAGAAAATCTTTAACACAGGTAACAGATAATGTAATTTTTTCTCAGCAAAGACTTTTCATGTTTGCCACTGTAGCTGATTTTCAGCAGATCTTGTCTGGAGGCTCTATTACATCACTCACTTGGTTTGAACTGACTGATTTTTCATCCATACTATATAAACTAACAAGCATGCTGGAGATTAAAACAGTGATTGACACACCATTACATTAATTTGCTTTTACTGGTGGCATCAAGAAAATTCTCAGAACCTGCAGGCATCTTTAGAAGTTTTCTTAAATGTCTTTCATAATTCTTCAGGAATTATGTGTCAATCAATATCATACTTAGCAATGCTCTCACAGAGTTCTAGAATCCTTATCATTCTTGCTCTTGTCATAGTAAGATTTAGTAATTTTACATAAAGATATTAATTTCACTAGAGAGAAAAGGGCCAGGCCACTGAACACATTATACTGACTCTTGGGAGACAAAGCATTCATTGGAGAGCTGGAGGTTCAGATAAGTTTTAGTAGCGTTTTAATCACCAAAGTCTTTATCCACAATAAATTTTGGAAACAACTGAGATGAAAAGTCCTAGTGTCCTAAAAGGGGAAAATCGAAGGGTAGAAAGACTTTCGAGCAGTACTAGTTAGGCTGATAGCAATGACAGACAGTGAGACACTTCAAAATGCTTCATTACAGCTGCAGCACTTCAGGGCTGTGGGACAAGGAGCTCTCAGGAATTGCAGAGGCACTCTGAGTGGCCATTGCAAAGCTTTACTAAACTGCACCTTCAGGATTTGTCTGGTCTGTTGGGGCAGGAAGTGACCCCAGTATTCCTGATTACTGTAGTCCATCGCAGAAGGAGACATGGCAGCACTTCAATCTCCTGTTAACCTAGATTTTTCTTCCAGGAAAGATCTGTGCTCATGAACAGAGAGCTGCAGTGGGCTGCTCTGTGCCCCACATGGTGGGGTAGGTGTGCAGAGTGCACTTTGGGGCATGTGTTTCTCACAGTGAATGTTTAGTTTGAGTGTACCCGTTCCACAGAGCAGACATGTCTTCATTTCTTAGAGAAAATATATCTCTTGATATAATCATTTCCCATGAGGAGATTGAACATAACTTTCCCCATAATTTCCAGCCTTTGCTCCTTGGAGTCTGTACACTGCTTCCTGAACAGTCTATGGGGAGTACAGAGCAATTATTACAAAATGGATTGTAATTAAATTAAAACAGATTGTGGTGTTTGTTTTTTCCAAGACTTACAGCAGGCAGAAAATAAATTTAACATAAGAGAGGTCTAGATATAGAGTGGTTTATCTCTGCACCTCTGAGTTGGCAGTGGCTAATTCCAGCCTCCAAGCAGCTCTTGATCAGCAATTTGCCATCACTACTAGCACAATGCATTTCTTCATGCAAGGGCTATTTATTTGTCCTCTTCCCTATCTTGGCAAAGCAGCCTTGTCAGAAGAGTCAGGTTACAGGATAACATGTCCTGTCTGTGAGGAAGCTGCTTTATCTATATAATTTTACCTTTCCTAAGCATTCAGGAGAATGCTATCACATGCACATATGAAGGGACTTCTTGCATTTATATTTCTTACGTCTACTTGAAGAAAGGGGAAAAGCTTTTGCAACTCATCTGGTTACTGTTGTTTGGACTAAAGTGGATACAGCCTTAGACTTGTGCAGTAAAACAAGACAAATCCCATGATAATTAATAGCTCCCTTATAGTATGGCCCTAGTTAACACTGATTCGTTATACTTACGTTGACAGGAAATACTGCTCAGAGTGCTGTGTATTTGAATAGCATATGTACCTTGCAATCACATCAAATCTATTCAAGCTGATCTTCATTTAAGGCCTAATTGTTGATACTATTTCTTATCTTGTTGTGAATACTAAAAGTGTAGTTGAATCTATCTTTTAACTTATAAAATGTAAGTCAAGCTGGACAGGATTTCACCAGCCCCTTCCCACTAACCCCTGGCCTGAGGACAGGATCAGCTGTACTTCAAACATCTCTGACTGGGAACAGTTCAATCCCTTCTTAAAGACCTACAGAAAGGGAGTTTAGTGTGAGAATAAGAGAAGCACTAAAGATGTTGAAATTAAAATAACTGACATTTGTTATTTCCTATTTGACATCAAAGATTTCTGCTTTATCAAAGTAAGAAATCAGATTGGTTTAATACAGTATGTTCTAGAAAAAGTCACCTCATGGAAGTGTTTGTTGTTCATCTTCCTGATAAATTTTAGCTACCTGCAAATAAACAGCCTGTTTGCTTCAGTACTTTTTCAGGAGCTGAAGCTAAGCCTAAGATTCAATAACTCTCTTTGTTTTCCTTCCAAAGAAAGGCCTGCTATTGTCTTTTCTAGTGATGCAGTATGCTCCCTGTACTCTGTAAGTTCTCAAAGATAGGCACAAAAAGGCTGAGACTACATTGATTAGTTCTTTAAGCATCTCAATATTTGACCAAGCCCAGCCAATGAGTTCATTATCAGAGGGTGAGCTTTTAACTATTTCACTGGTTATCAGTGTCTGCTGTGCTGCAGCTAACCTTTTAACAGAGGTCAGATGCAAAAAGTTTTTGAATATTTTACCCTTCTCTGTGTTATCTGTCAAAAACCTACTGAATCTGATGAACAGCAGAATAATTCTTTGCTTGCTCTGCCTTTTATTGGCAGCATCCCTTAGAGATGCTTTTTCCTACACGACATTCCTTGCAAGTTTTATCTTATTCTTCATAGTCTTTCTGATTTTGCTTCTACAGTAATATCTTTATACTTTTTAAACATCCAAAAATCTGCATTACTTCCTATTGTGAAATTCTCTTGGGTTTGAGGTCAATGAAGAGTGCAGGATTTAACCATGTCAACTGATTTTCCCCTACTTCAGCTGGGAAACTGGCACGCATACTCCTTGATGTTCACCGGAGGAACTGCCAGTTCTTTTTTCCCCTCATACCATTTCCCAGAAAATCTAGAAATTCACTGAAGGTTTAGTTTGGGGAGATGCAATAAAGTAAATTAATACTTCAGAGCTGCCAAAGGAAGGAAAGACCATCTTTTTCCCCTGGCTATACACTCTTGTTATGGATCTCGTGCCAGCTCTGGCAGCTGTTCAACCCTGAAGTACTGAGTACGCCAGCAGGAAATTGGGTTAGTTTTCTGAGGTTTTGCTGAGTTGAACTGACTCATGAAGGAATATGAATGGGTAGATTGAGTAGCCAGGGCTGGAGTGAAGGGAGTACAGGAAGGAGAGGACTGGAGAGGACAACTGGGAGGCGGAAATGTAAGAAGACAGCCATTATACCATTGAACAATGGTATGAGTTGACTTAAGTCATCTTTGCAATGTTCCTAGTCTTCTTCCTAAGAGTGGCAAAGTGGAGGTTAAGCAGAAGTGAACTAATTTAACTTTTTAAATTAGCCAGGTTTTATAAGTAAACATAGCAATGTGGGTAATCTGCAGCTCTCTCCTGTTTTTACCTTACCTGACTAACTGAAAGCAGTCTTCATTTATTTATATGCAATTACTCTTCCGTGAACTTTAATTCTAACATCTAAAATTGTTGTCTGCTCTTCTACAGTGGTGTTCATCAATAAGGCCAGCATTGCATCCTCTGCTTTCCTCAATAGTAGCAAGTATTACTGATAACTGCTGAGAGGAAATAATCATGAAGAAATAAGATAATTTTTCTAATTGTTCCACCTGAAAAAAATTAATTCTTTGTATTCATTCCATGGCAATGGAAGTGACACTGTACAACATTACGTCCTCCTTTGTATCACAAAAAAATGCAGAATGGAAAAGCTTAAGTATTAGTAAAGATTCCTTCAAATGAGTTTGTACTAAAAGACAATCCTGATTGGGCCATATGGGAAAAAAAGTAAACAAAATTAATCTCTTTTAACATCTATCATGTTTCTAACAGAATTTATGAATACTGAATCTACTGAACACTGTGAACTAGTTGAGCACATCACAAAAACCAAAGACAAATATGTTCATTTTAAGATAACCACATCACTGAAAGATAAATAGATCCAGGAAAGGAAAGATTATTTTTTCCTACTCAGAAGAGGATGAATAATATAAAGATGAAATATTATTTGCTATCTGGGACAACCCTTATTATCTCAGAAGAGTTTCTGATAAAAGCAGTGCTCAGACTGTCCTCTGGTGTATGTCAGGTTAGATGTATTGTGTCCATTGGAAATGTGACTCATTTCTGGTGTCACTCTCCTAAATTATTTTAAGGTCTCTGTTTATCTCAGCCTTGTAAGTACACTTTCGAGTACAAACATACTTGGCTATATCTTACGTATAACTGATATAAAGAGGACTCTGTTTGTATGTGAAAAGCAGAGAGATAAAAACATGATTTTTATTACTCATGTATGAAATTTAGGCCTCCTCAATGATCATGAATGAAAAAAAAAAAAGAGTAGCACCCCTAAAGCCCCAAACAGCTATCTCAGACTAACTCCGTGTGTAACATTAAAAACCACACCTGCTTATAAGGGATTCTGTCAAGAATGACATCACTGTGCTGGCTAATGTATTAATACATGAATGGAGCAAAGAGATTAAAATATCCTTTTAAGCAGTGTTAGACGTAACAAAAACTAGTTTACTTGTGTAGAACAGTATCATAAGCCTATAGTTTGTCAAATAATAAAAAAAAAAGGCTCTGAGTTTTCTTAAATGTTCAACTGTTCATCAAAGTGTTGAATATTGTTCTGTAAATAAAACCCAAAGAAGAAAAACAATAGGGGAAAAAAACCCCCAAACTCTATTATAGACACGTGCAAGCAAGTCACAAAAGCCTTTTCCTTCTGCCACCAGAGATCCATGTCTGGGATCTTGTTCTGTGATGAGACTTAAAGTGATATTAATTGATTGTGAATGGTCCTTGGCCTGACTTGTTAGAGCCAAACTGGTCTAAAAACTACAGCAGTTCCTTTGTAACACTAAGTCTGTAATATACAAGCAAAGGAAGACTTGAAATTAGGAATAAATCCCTCCAATCTGACCTGCCTTCACACAAAAGGAACTCATCCATTACTATGTTTGTGTATTCTGCATGTTATGAAATCCTATCAGTGTAATCTAATTAACATTGTTTCAAATTTCCTAGGATTATTGTTTAAAATAAAAAAAAAATTAAAGCTTGGACAAGCATACAACCTATTAATGAAAACATCAAAGGACTTTGTAACAAATTAAATACTGTATGATCAGCCCTGGAATTACGTTTATAGTCTATTTACAGGGACTTGCAATATGCAAATTTCACAAAGGACTTTCTCAGGCCTCCTGTTACAGGCATCCTTTGTTCTTCTGGTCTTCTGTTTGTTTGTCATTGTCGTACTGTCAAAACAGCCATGTGTTTGAAGTGAAGCTAGTCATTCAAACAAAATTTGCACAAGTGGGTGCAAGAGATTCTCATCTGCTCAATCTGAGGTGGCATATAAAGGAAAATAACTTGATGCAAACTTTTACTAGTGATCCTGATCATATTTTGCATAGAAATTTAGACAATGATATGGTTTTATTTTTGTTTTGATGGCAGGAAAGTCTAGAGATCATAAAAATACCAAGTGCAGCCAAAGCTTTTCCATTTAGAGAGTTTTGTAATAGGGAAAACAGCCAGAAGGATAAAGCACCATAGCCCCAACAATTTCAGCTTGTTGACAGAAACATCAAAGAATTGTTAAAATACAGTGAGTACTGCTATCTAGGGAAAAAAGAAATACAATATGTTACTGTTACATAGACATCCCTACCACATCACTTAAATAAGAAAAATAAGGAACGTATTTTTTCCTTTGGTACTTTTTAGACTTTCTCTTATGACTATGATGTTTATGTATATGTTTTTCAGTCTTTCTGTCTTAAAAGAGAATACCTGGAAGAATTCATCATTCACCAATGAACGAAAAATTGTGATATATTATTTAAGGAAACATGTTTTTTGTCTCTCTTTGTGTGTTAGCTCTTCTCCATACATTTTAGTAATTTTCTGATCACTGCAACAAATCTTTCTTGCTAATATCTTTTCAAACACAAGGGAGTCTGTAAAACTCAACAGCCTCATTTGAGAGGAAATTCTTCTTTTATTTGTCCCAAAGACCCTGCAAAAATACTTTAGACTTCTAAAATCTTAACTTAAAAATGATGCTTCATATGGTATTGCCAGCAGCAATCAGCCATTAAGAAAATATGTCTTCAAGCCAGGGCCAGTCAAAACAATATTCCAAGGTTCAGCGAAATTTTGGTATCATAGGGCTGAGACAGCTGAATGGAAGAGGTTGCTGATATTTGGTTTTGAATTAAAAAAAAAACTCCACAGTTTTATATAGCTCTCTCTTTATTTATACTATCAAAGTAAATTCAGCTCTTCCTAAAAGGACCTTTGCAGTCAGACTGTCAGGGCAGCAGCACATGATGTGAAATCCTGTACTTGCACTACCTTGTTTATGGAGGGGCTGCAGCCCTTCAGTCCCAGAAGCCTACACCCACACTCAGTGCATTAGGCAACTTCGTATCCTAATTAAATCTGGGCGTAAATTATTTTTCAAATGCACAGAAAGGAAGTGGAGTGTCAGAAAAGTATGGCTAGCTGATTGGTACCTTTCGGCCTGGTTTTGTACCTCAGGCAGGACACTGCTAGAGAAGTTTGTTGGGCACAAACTTTGCAGAAAGGCTAGCTGTTGTGCCATAGAATATCACAACAGTTAGCATAACCAGGAAGTCATGAAGTAGCAGAAGCTGTTTTGAGTACATGACAACAGTCTCAATATTTCCAATTCATCATATTGTTAAAGATGATGCATATTGTATGCGGTAGGACAACATCAGTTATTTCAGGTTAGGGTCATTTAGCAATTTTTGTGCTATTTATTTGCAAAAATATTTGTCACTTACTGATCTGTCTCACAGGTGACTTGAATTTTGGTATGAGGTTACCTGCATGTAATCTGACTTTATATATTATTCATAAATAATATATTGCTCTCTATAATTTATAATATTATAAATTAAATCTAATGTAATGTGTCTCCTACTAAAAAGATATAAATCCAAGAATTCTGAAGGTGGAAACTGAAAAAAACTGGAACAAAGAGGAGGTGGTTAGCTCACATCCGAAGATCTGCTGAAGTGTGTCATGACAGCATACTTGTGCCACATTGGGAGTGAGCTGCTTGTCCTTGATCTTGAAGAATGATGCTTTTATTTCTTGAAATACATGAGGTCTGGCCTTATTTGTCACCTGGTATCCAGAGGTAGGATCTAGGCTAGGAAGAGTCTGCAGAGGCTGGGTCATGGGCCAAGGCCAGTGGTGTGAGGTGCAACAAGGCCAAATGCTGGGTCCTGTTCGTGGGTCACAACAACCTCAGGCAGCTCCACAGGCTGGGGCAGAGTAGTTGGAAAGCTGCCCAGTGCTGGGGAGCTGGTGACAGTGCCTGAAAGCCAGCTGTGCCCAGATGACCAAGAAAGCCAATGACTTGTCCTGGATCAGCAATATGTGGCCAGTGATGCCATGATGATTTTTTGCCTTTTCTTTTTATATATCTTTTATGTATTCTCAGTATTCTTAACATACATACTTATAATTCTTTAAGCTTAATATCTTAACATAGTCCTGGTATTCTGCTAGGTCAGAAGACCAGACATCCTAAAAGCCTCACAGCTGAGGACTGGAAAGACTGACGCTATCTTGAAAAACCAAGACCCTCTCTCTAAAACATATTTTGTAAACTAGACTCAAGCCCCATCTGAGAAGAAATACTTTAGAATAGAGAGATGTCATGCCATTCATTTAAGCTCCTCATTAGAGAATCTTTGTCAGATATACTAATTTACAAAGTCTATAAAATGGTATATGCGATATACCGAGTGTGTACATTTCAGCACATTCCACCTTCATGAATTAATACATCATAGAAATCCTTATTAAATATCAAGGTAAAAACTCTTTTATCCCTTAACTGTGTCTGGCTCTTTACTCTAAGACCAGAGAAAAAGGCATCACCACCAGGACCAGGGCAGTGCCCATTCCCTTGTGCTGGGCACTGATGAGACCACACCTCGAATCCTGTGTTCAGTTCTGTGTCCCTCACTGCAAGAAAGACATTGAGGTGCTGGAGTGAGTCCAGAGAAGGGCAATGGAGCTGGGGACGGGTCTGGAGCACAAGTCCTGTGAGGAGTGGCTGAGAGAGCTGGGGGTGTTTACCTGGAGAAAAGGAGGCTCAGAGGAGACTTTACGGCTCCTGACAACTGCCTGAAGGCAGAGTGTAGCCAGGTGGAGGTTGGCCTCTTCTTACAGGCAGCCAGTGACAGGATAGGAGGAAATGGCCTCAAGTTGTTCCAGGTGAGGTTGAGGTTGGACATGAGAAAAAATTTCTTCATAGAAAGGTATGTCAAGCCCGGGACTCCCCAGGCAGGCGGTGAATTCATTAACTTCTGCAGGTATTTAAGGAAAGACTGCCTAGTTGACAAGGTGGTGATTGGTCAGGGGTTGGACTCAATGACATTGGAGGTCTTTTCCAACCTAAATGATTTTGTTATTATGTGATCTCTCAGCACAGACTAACCAGCAGGGCCATCTCTTCAGAATAGCAGGTTACATCTTCCTCAGTTTTCTGGGATGTTGGGAAAAAATAATCACTGCAGCAGAACCACAAGTGTAAGTATCAGGCTCTATAAGATGGTAGGGTGGTTTACCAGCAGTTTAGCTCTATCTCAGGGTGTATTTGCTTGCCTATTGTTGTGGTTTGATCCTAGTTTAAACGCCAAGCACACGAAATCTTATTTACTTACTTGCCTCTGCTGTAATTAAGCACAGAAAGGAGAAATTGAAACTTTATCGTCATATGGTGAAATTAGGATTATTGAGGAAAACGGAAAACTTCAAGGCAAAACAGGTCCACACTTAAACAGCTACAGTGTAAAGAGGATTTATTACTAACAGAAATAAAAGTAAAAAGAAATAGTAAGGAATTAAAGCAAACTGCCCTCTCTTCCAGCACCCCCTCTTTCCGACCAACCCGCGTGAGGGAAACAAAATATGAGGTTTGGTCAGTGCTGCATTTCTTAAGAGTCTTTTTTTATGCTTAAGAAAAAGACTTTTTTCTGCTGTGCCGTGGGGTTCTTCACAAACCAACAGTCCACCCAGAAAAATCTGCTGAAGTGAAAAAATAGCCTTCCCATGAAATCTTACAGTCTTCTCACACTGCCAGTCATGGGCCATAACACGGGGTTTAGTCTTTTAAGGCTGAGTTATTCTAGCCTGAAAACAAAGGCTCTCGTCTTCAAATCTCTAAACGATAGGCATTCTTTTATCTTCACAGGCCGTGCCTGGATTTTCCATCCCCCCATGTATTTTAACGAATTATACAGAAAACAGTTTGTAATATTACAGTCTTCACCACGGCTTGCCAAGAGAATTTAAGCTCTGGAGCTGGAAGCGCCTCCACCCTCCTTTCCTGGCTATACACTAACCTTGGCGCCGTCATTTTTGCTTCCTCCCACGTAATCTCTCACTTTCCTTTCTCTCTGACCTTGGAGTCACCATGTTAGGTTACAGCTGAGAAGTTGATCTTGTTTGGGATTTACGTCGGAGAAAGCCTTGCCCTCCTTATGTTGCCGGCTGCAGGGTGTCTTCTCGATTTAGTGTGAGCTGTGCTAACTGCAGGGTGTTTTCTCGGTTCGGTGCGAGCTGTGCTGGCTGCGGGGAAGCCCTGCTGGCCCCTGCCAGTACCGTGCAGGGCCGCAGTGGCTTCAGATGAAATCTTGGCCGCACAGTCCTGGCTGCGCGGCAGCTCATCGCTGTTTCTCGGCTGCCTNTTGGGATTTACGTCGGAGAAAGCCTTGCCCTCCTTATGTTGCCGGCTGCAGGGTGTCTTCTCGATTTAGTGTGAGCTGTGCTAACTGCAGGGTGTTTTCTCGGTTCGGTGCGAGCTGTGCTGGCTGCGGGGAAGCCCTGCTGGCCCCTGCCAGCACCGTGCAGGGCCGCAGTGGCTTCAGATGAAATCTTGGCCGCACAGTCCTGGCTGCGCGGCAGCTCATCGCTGTTTCTCGGCTGCCTGTGGCTCCTGGACAGCTTTTGCCCATGCTGCCGCGCTGGGGGAAGGGACCTGCCCGGGATGGGGCCCAGAGCCTCCCCCTCCACCCCTTGGCAGGAGAGCAGGACAAAAGCGAAATTCCTGCGCCTGCGCGCCTTTGAATATGTAAATCGCAGATATGTTACTAGCTTTCTCATTGGGTTAGCATCTTGTCCATCAACTAAGTTTCAACCTACCACACAAATCAAGATATATTCTGTTGTATCTCAAAATTATGTACTAGAAACAAGTGCAAATATAACTGTCAGCACCAATATAGTGTAAAAATACAATCCCAAGCCTGCACATTGCCCTCAACCTACAAATAACCCCAGAGACATAAGAAAAACCGGTCAGCTGGTATGTGTTACCCTCTGTCCTGTGAAGATCCTGGGCCTGACATCTGGGTACAAGCCACCAAGTGCCTGGCTGGTGGTGGGGTGAGTGGAACACTCCAGCCTGAGCACCTGACAGAAGGGTTTACATAAAAACTCTTTTCTCTCCTGTACAGTCACGCATAAGTTTAAGACCTCACTTGGGCCAAGTCTTAAGGTTTGGCAGAACAAAGAGCAGCCTTCAAGCCCACACTAGAGATCAGAACTAGGGTGCTAAGGTGGATGTTTCCACACAAGTTTATGGTAGTCTCAAATTACAGAAGAGACCAATTTGCTGCTACTAGAGGCATGCCCTCTCCGTTACTGAGCGCAGAAGAGCCTGAAAGGAATAGGCAAGGGTATTTTACTGTGCTCCATTTGACCATTGCTATGCAATTACCTTGACAATTACTCCAGTAAATGTAGAAACAGCATTTACCTTGCAAGTCCTTTTCCTGTTGTAATTCTATTCTTGCCTACCATTTTCAGCAGAGAAAGAAAGGAAACAAGTACTGCAGATGTAATTAATCTTAGAACCTGAAAATCCGTAAGAGAAAGAAATATCATACACAAAGAATTGTTGAAGTACTGTCCTCAAGCCAATGAAGACACTGAGAGCTTCAAAAGGACATTCAAAGAGAGCTGACATTAGCAAACCTAAATATGATAGTCCAGGCTGAGGTTGAAGGAGACAAAAAGACAGAATTGTTGCCATCTTCTTTTAAAACAAAGTGGTATTGCTGAAAATGAAAATGATCCAAGGAAAGCTAACAATTTCATTAATGTAAATTCATCACATATGGAAAAGAAAGACGACAGAAAGTTGCCAGAACCCAGGGGATAAATGGAAATGTTCAGTTTCATTACAGTTGATGTACAATTGATCCAAGTACTAAATTTAATTGAAAATAATAATAACAATTGTGAAATATGGAGTAGTATACCAGGTCGGCTCTAACGTGGTGGTAGTTCTAAGTAGTAGTCCTTCAAATCTGAGGAACTGAGCACATGATAGAAAGCAACCTTTCTGTGACAGCATCACAATCAAAGGACATGGTGTCTTAAGAGCACGTATGTCCCTTTGGTTCTACTCTGGTCCATAAGGCTGCCTGCTTGCTTAGATCAGCACCTGTTGTAGTCACTGTAGCCATCTTCTGTATAGCTGGAAGGTACAAAGATCAGGTTTAAATGCATGTTCCAATTCGGGTAGAAGAGATTGAATCTCATCCTGCTGTCAGCCACCAAACAATAAGACAAAGAAAACATTTCTACACCAACATATATAGATCAAAGAAGAACAAGTGATGAGCGGTGGAGATCTAAGCCAGGATAAGACTGATATAATCATCACAGTCATTTGGTTGTTATAATGCATCCTACAAAGCCTAGGAAAGGGAAGCCTGGGCAAATAAGATGTTCTGCCTGCCTAGAATTGTCTGTCATTTCTGAGAGAAATGCAGCTGAGGGTCAAAGCATATTAAATAATTTGCCTCTAGAGTGTCTTTCAACAGCCCTGATAGTGCCATTTGTGATGATGTTTCCTGTGGGGAAGATACAAATGAACATTAAAAGACCAAAATTTTCTCTTCAGTTTTATTGAGTAGCCAGAAGATTGGGTGATTGTTGGGGCTCAAGAGCCCACAAAATTGTGTTTGGAATATTATGACAATGGACTTTAAACACTAAATAAAAAATACTGAAATTTGGATTTTTTGAACAGTCTAATTGAAAGCACCAGGAGGAACCTGCTGGTGACATACCAACATTTCCACATTCAGTGACAATCAGAGTCAGCAATTCTAGTGAAAAATTACTGTAAGTATTTTTTTTTTTTTTGCATACCTACAAAGTGGGTACAGAAGTCAATATATAAGAATAATGAAAAAAGAATGCATATGTAATTTTAAAACACCATGTTTAATCTGTTGGTTTGGTTTGGTTTCTTTGCTTTATTTTTTCTGATTTGAATGCCAAAAGGATATACCAGTATGGTATGTAGTGTTCATCTTGACTGTCTTTTACTGAAGGGTACATGAGAATGGAGAGGAGCTCTGGCAGGAATTTTTCCCTGTTAGCAAGCAATAGTACCTAAGTTTGGAAATGTGATGGTTGTTTCAAAAGCTACCCAGACAGAAAAGAAAACACAGAATAGTGGTAAACAAATAAGAAAATAAACAAATATAAATGAAAATAACTATTTTTTTTTTACACTAGATGTCATAATGGAAAATATTTATAGCAAAACATTAGTAGATCAAGACATCTGAGAAGCAAACATCACACTGTGTATTAGTAAGATACATAGATATAGTCTGTGAAAAAAGGAACAATTTATCAGGTTGGTTGTACAGTGAATAATAAGATATTAGTAATAAAGTAGGAATTACAGATTATAAGTGTTCATAAAATTTCTTCATGACAGAAAACGGTTATAATAATTCTGACTCATTTTGCACTAAAAAAACCCCAACATTCAGGCAATATGTGGGAAGAGAGAAGGATCCAAGGGCACTTTCCTTCAAGCATGAGAAGCCCAATGCAAAGGCAAATACTTTGCTTGTTGGTACATGTGCTTGTTATGCCAAGAGAAACCAAAGACATCTAAGGTACTCAGGGGTCTGCTCACTGACACCACTGAATCTAGATTAAGCTATTCAGACCCTTGGAAAAGATCTTTGCAGACTGCAGGTAATAGACTGTGGCGAGACAAGGAAGACATCTTTAGAATCTCCCAACATAGAAATCAAGATGTATGTTGCATGAACAAGAGACAGAGGCTCAAATGCACTTTAAAGCTTTATATCAACTAACTCCCCAGCTGATATACAGAAGTAGGGATAATGTTTCGCTATCATAAAATGTGGTCTCATGAAATTTCTATTTTACAAAGTGGTTCTTTCCTTTCTTCCTCAGAAAGACTTTTTTTTAGTTATCTTCACATTTCAGTCCCTCCAAATGCTTTTTTCATTGTGCTTTTAAAGTTTAAAACAAGATCTCTCAAAACCAGCATGAGTTTTCAACTGCAGAAAATCCAGGATGCATTCTATTAATTTTTACAGATTTATACTGGAATTCTTTAAAGCTTCGCCTGTGTATCTAAATGGGCATAAACTATGCATGCCATTCACACTTGACTGCATCTGGATGTGTGCAATTAACACTGGAGAAAAGACCTATGTTCTGCTTCAGCTCCAGTCCCACCACTGTTCCTGGTGGGAGCTGGCTCTGGTCGGGTTGACAGCATTGAGTTCATCTCCATCTCTATATCATGAAGGAAAGGGAAGAAAATTAGCCTGACAGTCTGTTCTTGTTCTTCTAGGAGTCAAACTGACACAAATTTTTAAAAGGCAAAGAAACTATGTTTAATTCCTTGTCCTGTTCTGGGTTTGTATGGACCAGCTCTCACTTTCCCAAAGCAGCGGTTTGTAACACTCAAAGTACAAGTATTGGTCATCAGACTCTTCCAGCACTTTAATTGTTTTTCCTCAGTTCAGTAGATCTGCACTGACCTCACTGATGGGTCTTCCTATTGCTTCTCTAAAATTTATCAATTTCTTTATACTTTCCCTCATTCTAAAGGTTCAGATTTTGTTGAGTTTCTTTAATGGAGAGGACAAAGCTAAATCAAGTCCTACCATAGACCCAGCTGCATGATCATGGGAGTGCAGCTCTCCCTCCTGATACAGCAAGGCATTCCCTGCTTTCCATCATACTCTCTTTTTTTTTTTTTTTTTTTAATGTGAGTCTACAGTAATATTCAATGACTCTGATAGATGATGTGTCTTCTTCACTTGATTTAAGTCTTTGGGGAGATAAATTTGTACTGCTAGCATACACAGTGCCTGAAGGTGAGGAAGACACAGATGCCAGTCATCTGCTTGGCTCCATTGCCTCATAGAGAGAGAGCCTTTTCTGCTCTGGAAACCTACCAAGACTGTTTAGTGTATATTAATTTTTTATTCCACAATATTTCTGTGCATTACTGTACAGAAAGAGTCATATTCTTTTCTTGTCCTTCAGCTGCCTCCATCTGTCCTGGAAATTGTGCCAACACAGGACAAAAGTCAGTGGGACTAAAGTGAGTATTGAAGTTAAAGTGCTTAAAACAGCTGGAGAAATCCACATGCTTGAGCATTCACAACCACTAGCCCTGAGGGATGCTGGCAGGTGGAAAAGGGCCAGGAGGGCCTCCTGGAGAATCTTGCACTACAGCTATGCTCACATCTATTTATTTTAATTAAGTAAAGACATACTGTATTTTTGTAGTCTGCATAATGGCATTCTGGCATTCTTCTGAAGCACTAACATGATTTAGACTCAATATAAGACTGAATAAACCAGTGGCAGACTGTGGTGCAGAAATGACTGCACCCAGTGAATGCCTGTGTAAAATGTGGGATAATTTGAGACAATTTTTAAAAATATCATCTGTGCAGAGATTTTTTGGTGCAATTTTTTCCTATTAATCGCTAGTGAAATTTGACTGAACTTGATGAAATCAGGGCAAGGAAGTTTTAATCCAGTCATCCAGTGAGCTCTGTGTGCCCTTTCTCCCCCTCCCTATTGCAACACCTCTGTGGTATGACTGGGGCAGAATAATCAGTATGTGCCCCATTTTTCACTAATGAGAGTGTTATGATATCTTTTATGTAGTATATGTCAAAAAACATGTTCCCTTCAGGTGCTGTCTGACAGATGCTGTACTCAAACTGTGTCAAATTGCCATTGAAGTGGTTCATTGTGAAAAATAAAACCGGTCATTTCCAACTTACTGAGTAAGTATATAGTCTTCTCTAGTTCTACTACTTCTTAGAGGGAGCATAATTCTATACCAGAAAATTAGTTTTACTGTATCTTTCCTTTCTGCAAACATTTGCAGGCCATGGTTTGAAGGCAGCAATGCTGGTGAAGACTTAGCTTTTACAAAAACAATTCAGCATTGAAGTAAGAGAACCCCAAATACTTTGCTCAGACTAACTGGTATATACCCCGCAAAGAACAACTGAAGAAGCTTCAGTGTTCTTATAACATTTTATATAAGGTTGGAAATCTGTTTTCCGTTGGTCCAATAAATGATCCAGTTAAAAACCAAAAAGCATGCATTGGAATTATTTGTCAAGAATCTCCCTTTATATTCGGATGCAACCTACCTGAAGCAATCTGAAAGCATGCTTTACTGAGCCCTGGAAGCCTTTCATTTTTCTTCTTCAAGAACTGCATATCACTTATCAGCAGCATACTCCCATAAACTTAGCCTCCAAGCCTGGGATGGGAATCCTTTGGAACAATCTTAGCTCTTCCTCCCTCCCTCCTTCCACGCACCAACTATGGTTCCACAAACTATTTTTTTCAACAGGTTCCAAATTTGCCATAAACACCAAATCAGATGCAAAAACTTTTGTCACTGAAAGATCAAATCTGAACTGTGCAGCTTGTGTAGTTTCATAATTGAGTTTGCACATGATAAACTTTCTGAGCTCTTCACTAAGAAGCTCTGAAACACTTTGTTGTTTTGTGGTGAGAGCTATGAGCTTGGCCGGGGCCATCCTCTGCACATGCAGGCACTGATAGTACTGCACACCAGTCCTGCCCCTCAGCTGGGCACCACTGCCTGGACCATCATGCAGGGGAGAAAAGGAAGGATGCAGTAAGTTCATTTTGCAACCCCAAGACAAGCAAGAAGATGATTACCAAGACAAGGCAGTCACAGGCCCCAAAACTGTTTTACTAGGCTAGGCTACAAGCTATGTTGTCATAGCTGGCAGTCAGCTGCGTAAGTTGGGCTACGAGAGCTTTGTTACCAAAAAAGAGTAGACTTGCCCCACTTTTGCACATTCCCTGCCTCTCTTGTGCTGGCCTTAGCAAACTTACAGTCTTGTGTTCAGACAGATCAGAAAAATATTTTTATTTTTATTAGTCCTCTTAACTCATGTAAGGAAAACAGAACAGGGAAAAACTGGTGCTATAAAAACACTGGAGAGTTATGAATGGATAAATAAAATATTAATTTGCTCTATAAAATGTAAGAAATTGATATGTAAATCCTTCACAAAATACTTATTCTTCGAATATACTTAAGCCACATGTCTCTTACAGAACACTCTTATAGCCGCAGCCCTGTTGGCAGGGTCAACAGGAAACTTCAAGTCAATAAAAATGAACAAGGGCTTAAAACTACAACTCATTTACAAATGTCTAAGTTTAGAAATTCAAGCCTATGTTTACAAACCCTAAGGATAATCTCAAAAAAATATCAAAAATCTCAAAAATCTCAATAATCTCTAAAATTACAAAAGCTAAAGATAATCTCATTATTAAAACTATTGCTTAGCTTCCTTTCCTGCCACCGTAAGAAAGCATAACATTGCTATTTGCAAGCAGTCAGTAGTAAAAATTAATTTGATATGGTAACTGTATCTGACTGCCTAATTATAGGTAAAGAGCTCAAGGATCTTCAATAAGTCATTTATCTTATTTCTAAGAAATGCTGTCCTAAATTTTTTGAAAGAAGACCTCCAATATTATGTCTATAAAAGAATATTCTGCAATATTCGAGACAGCTGATCAATCTAACCCAAATTCCATGGCTCCCCATGGAGCTGTGTGTGCTATAAGAGAGGACTGCTTCATAACTGAATGGCCTGACTGTGTAAACCCTGATAAAAAGCCTGCAAGGCTCTCAACTGGCAAATTCCTCTGACATCAAGTAGACTTTCTGGCAGACAGCTACTGCTCCTTCACACCACTGTATTTCTCCACTGTATTTCTCAAAGCTATGTATTATTATGCTTTTAAAAATAATGATCCTTCTCTCAATAAACATTGTATACTTCACTTTAGGTACTTAAAGAAAGAGCAGTAGGGTCAAAATGGGGCTTTCTCAAGTTTCATCAGAGTTTTCCCTTCAATGAAAACTTCTTTCCATCTTTTTCTAGATAATTAAAATGTAATAAGTTTTTATCTTTTCTTCTTTGTTTTTGGCATACATGCATAAGTCTCTGGGCAAAAGTAGGTGTAAACACACTGAAGAGTATGAACTATGGAAGACTGAACCCCTAATTTAACAGATCAAAAAGTACTCTCTTTCATTATACCTGTCAACAGAACTGATTAAAGGCTATCAGAAACATGGAGAAACAGGAAAGGAAAGATATTGGTACCTGAAATCTCAGGAGGTTGCCTTCATGCCATTGGGATCTAAGGCAAATTTAGATTGCCAGTGGATTTCCTCCATAAACTCACATTGTGCTTCTTCCCCTGTAGTGAGTTGACCCTGGCTGGGTGCCAGGCACCCACCAAAGCCTCTCTCTCACTCCCCTTACAAATGGACAGGAAGAGAAAATAAAACGGGTTCATGGGTTGAAATAAAACCAGGAGAGATCACTCACTAAATATTGTCAGAGGCAAAACAGACTCAAATTAGAGTTATTAATTGAATCTTATTACTAACAAAATCAGAGCATGATAATGAGCAGTAAAATGAGACTTTGAAACACCTTCCTCCCACCCCTCCCTCCTTCCCAGCTCTGCTGCTTCCTCCCCAGCAGCACAGGGAGAAAGGGAATGGGATTATGGTCAGCTTATCACATGTTGTTCCTGCTGCTGCTCAGGGAGAGGAGTCTTTCCCCTGCCTCAGCGTGGGGTCTCCCCAGTGGGAGACAGTTCTCCATGAACTTCTCCAGTGTGAGTCCATCCCAGGAGCAACAGTTCTCCATGAACTGCTCCAGTGTGGGTCTCTTTCCACAAGGTGCTGTTCTTCAGGCACAGCCTGCTCCGGTGTGGGTCCCCCACAGGCTCACAAGTCCTACCAGGAAACCTGCTCCAGCACGGGCTCCACTCTCCATGGGTCTGCAGATCCCTGCCAGGACCCTGCTCCAGTACAGGCCTCCCACAGGGTCACAGCCTCCTCTCAGGCATTCACCTGCTCCAGTGTGGGTCTGCTCCAGGTGCTGCAGGTGGATCTCTGCATCCCTGTGGATGTCCATGGGCTCAGGGGCACAGCTGCCTCACCATGGTCTGCACCACGGGCTGCGGGGGACCCTCAGCTCTCGTGCCTGGAGCCCCTCCTGTCTCTCCTTCTCCACCAGTCTTGATGTCTGCAGGGCTGTTGCTCTCACATATTCTCACTCTATTGTTCTCTGGCCACAATTACACATGCACAATAATTGTTTTTCTTCTTAAATCTGTTATCACAGAGCTGTTACCACCATTTCTGATGGGCCCAGCCTTGCCCAGTGGCACCTCCATCCTGGAGCTGGCTGAGACTAGATCTGTAGGACATGGAGGAAGCTTCTGGCAGCTTCTCACAGAAGCCACTCCTGTAGCAGCCTCACTACCAAAACCTGGCCATACAAAGCCAATACATCCCCTAAAAAAGGGTATTTTTATCTGTCTGGTATGTTCCTTTGCAGCACTAAAATTAACTAAACATTAAAGGGAATTTCACTTCTGCAGGAAATGTTAATTGGTAGGAAGGAGCAAAATTCCTAGTAATGTTACTAGGAATTCTGAAAAATGTCTTATTGGAAAAAAAGAAATTATCTTATAGAAATGTTTCATGATAATAACACTGTGTTTCTTGAAAAATATCAATTATATTCTCTTATAAAGGACAAGATTGAAATAACAATGTTATAAGGGTACGAAAGATGATAGAAGAAAATTACCCTGAGATATCTGATTTCAATTCAAAGTAGCTCAAAATCAAGTCTTCCTTAGAAAAAGACTGAGTTTGCCAACACCTCATCAAACAGCTCTCATTTGAAATTTAATTAAATTTTGGCTTTACATTTTGGAATGCACTAAATATTACAAACATACTTTACTAATAAAGCTGTTACAATGCAGCAAATTCACAACCATGCTCAAAAGAACGATATTCATGAATCATATTATCAAGTAAAGGAAGTACATAAGCCTGAAAACTACACAAACATCAGGTTTTCAAAGAGATATAAGCCACTTTTCTATTCTATGGGCTATATCAACGCAAAATTTTCCTGCCATTTTCACCATTAAATAGTTCATATAGTTAGTGTGTACAGTAGTATGACATAAAAACATACAATTACTGGAAAATTAATTTTGATTCCAATAATATACTGGTGGTTTTTTTAATTTAATTTTTCACATAGAAAGTCTTGTTAATCACAGCACAAATAAATATTTTAAGAACTGTAAGTCCTCCATTCCTTAACAATTCTAGGTCAATTGCTGTGGAAATCTATTAAAAGTGTTAATACTTTGCCTGCCTAATTATTACTGCAGTGATAAGTTTGTAATCTCTTGGGATCCAGACACAGAAGCTTATTAAATAAGCTTTCTTGCTGAAGATGTTTATAAATGCCACACTTCCCTGTTTGTCAACAGTGGTAGGTATTGCAACACTTAATAAACTGGGGAAGGATATGTCAGCTTGATGTTTAGAAAAGGATTAACATGTATCTAAAGTGAGCTACCTTTTGAAGTCTTGTCAAAACAAACAAAAAAACTCTTACACTTTGAAGTGTCAGCCAAAAGGTGCCATCACACGTCAAGAAAAATTGTTTGCCAAGGAAACTAAATATCTTAATTCACTAAAATTACAAATAGTTCTTAACATGCTTAAAAATATGTCTATTAAGAAGTCCAGTCAAATCGGTGCAATGATTTACATGCTTGAGGCTAAGCAAGGAACAATAAATAGAGGTTTTTTTCCATCTGTATGATCTTTGTGTGACCTGGTGATTGAATGGATGACATGGTGACTGACTTGTTGTTTCAAGGAGATGGAGCATGTTACACTTACGTTCAATAAGCACAGAACTAATTAGACTGGCCAGCCAACATGCTTCACTGAAGTAAGGATAAGTTACACCAAAACTGTCCGTGTCAGTCTTTGTCAAAAGGCATCAGGCCTCACCCCATTTCCCTTAAACCCTTGTTCTCCTCTGTCCTGCCGCACCGAACACTGACACCAGCCTTGTGCTGACCATCATGCAAGACACCAATGTGAAGAGACTAAAACCTTTCTTTCCAGACAGAAAATAGAGGAGTGGAATTCAGAATCTCATACACTGATGTCACACTAGCGTTCAAGGGAAGCTTGAGATGAAACATTAGGAAAAAGCAGACTTACTGGAGGAATGCACACACAGTCATGCCAGCACTGTGTGCCCCTTTGCCCGACCAAAACCCAACTGTGCTCACTGCCAAAGGCAGGTGAGCACCTCTGGGCTTCCTACAGGCTCCAAGAGGGGCATACACACAAGGCACTTCAAGTGAAGATCTTTAGTTTTGTCCTTTTTTATTTCTTGAATTTGGTGTGAAGCAAAAATACTGAATCTTTATCAACTTGCTTCTAAGTTGTCAATAAACAGACATTTCCTAAAACCTGTGAATATGTAAGTTTTTGCAAGGTCTAATGGAAGGTATCTGGATCCATTTCAAAACAGATTTCTGGGACATTTCTGAGCTACAGGCTACCAGTACAAGGCTGTAGTCTACAAGTGGAAATCTAACAACTTTAACAAACAGCTTTTATTCTTTCTGTATCAAGCCTGACATATATAATTGGAAAAGATAATTGAAGTCACCTGACCTCCAGAAAACTGGTGTTGCTGTGGCATTAGTAAAAATTTTGTCACGGGGATTTTTAAATTTTTCTAAGTTTGCATCTTCACAGATACACAGAGGAGCAGCACAAACAAAGCCCTATTAATATTCCAGCTATTTCTTTCTAAATAACAACACCTCTAAATAACAACACCAGTGAAATCAGGAAGCCCTCCAATGCTTGTAGTACTTTGTTTATTCAGAGTCTTAAATTGTCTCAGCACTTACAGAATAATTGAGGAAGAAATAAAGAGTCAATGTGTAACAGAACTTTTAAAAATGAAAACTCTGGAATGTCAACTACACAAAATCCACTTTTTAATATTTTTTCATGTCATTGTGAACATTAAGCTTTTATCACAGATACTTCCTGTTCCAAGCTTTATCAGGAGAGAAGGAAAGACTGCAGGAGAGAGCTTATTTAATTTAAAGTTAGTTTAGAAGTTAGCATGACTTCAAAAGTTACCAATTGGCCTTTAAAATCACCTTAAGCATAATCATGACTCTTAAGTTATGAAATTTTATTTCTTTCTTCATTGGAAAATGTTAAAAGATAATGTCTCATACGTAATACCCGTAAAATTCTCTACACTGACTTTCATGTGCTTCGCTATAAATATGTTTTAATCAAATTCAAGTATCAGCATAATCCCTAATTCCTCTTAGTGATATTAAAAGAAACCCAACAGTTTTAGTTATTTCTTGCCATATGAATGAAAGACATTTCAGAGAAAAGTGTTTGAATAAAATCCCTATTATAACATCCAAGTTGCAAATGCAGAAGAGACAGATGTTTTTTAGCACTCTTACCCAACATCATGTGCATATGAGCCAATGCAAACATTCAACCTCCATGCCCTCCTCTGTGTTAAGGTAAATGGTTTCTCCAGCAGAGTTGATGTGATCCCACTGGTGTCCCAGTGCCTGGGAACATGGTCTGGTGCAGAGGGAGCCCCTATGTGAATCAGTTTGGGACTGATGTGGAGGTAGGGCTAATGCACCTGGGTGACTGGGTGGCAGAGAGCTGCTCCTTGTAAAACGCTCCTTTTTTGTGTGTGTTCCTGCTGCTGAGGAGTCACTGTTGTTGTGCACCCTGGGGACTGAGCCCACATTGTGTAAGGAATTCGGACAATTTTTCACGGTGAGCTAAGCAGATGGCCAAGTTCAAGGCTTAAGCACCAAATGCCAGGATGAACTTGCTTTGCAAAGTACTGATAAACTCTCCCTGTATGTGTGTGTCAGATCTGCACAATAGTTTTTCAAACAATGGGACCAGCTCTGCAAGGATCTCTTAATTATCCAAAATCAATCATTGCAACTTCAATTTTTCATTTTATTAATAGTTGAGTCAGAAGTTATTACTATAACTGTACAGAAAAGTATGAAATCAATAACACATGCTGAGCTGTGGAACTTTAAATAAATAGAATCTCTGAAGGCCTCAAACAATTAACTTGTACTTACAGTTCATCAGAGACTCAGCAAATTTATGTAAGAACTTTTCTTGCAGTGTTTACTTTTTCATAGTCTTCAGTGGTACCAGACTCCATTTCCTCAGTGGGAGGAGGTGACATTTGTCTCTCCAGTCTGCACCTTGGACAGTCCCAAGAGCAGGTTTTATCAAACTGTTACACTATATATGGTTGAAGAACAAAGCATGTGGTACTACCACTCACACCATTCTGCCTTTCTGATTAATCACTAGCCACCAAAGCAAATGACAGAAGCAGTTTAAGCCACTAGGGACACCAGGGCAGATTATCATCTACTGCAAAGCGGCAATAGTTGTGCTGATTTTGAAAACTTGGCCTTAGGAAGAGTGCACTGCAGTGTTTGACACCAGCATTCACTGTCTGGGAGCAGGAACCTGCAGTGCTTTAAGCAGATCACACAGATCACACCCAGCACAGCACAGACTCATACTGACTTGTATTGTATTTTATGCAGTTCATCTTTTCCAAACCCACCATCCTCCTTTTTCTTCCCTGGAGCTGAGACAAGCAGTGCCATCAGGAACTACTTGAAGTTTAAAAGGGAAACGGCACTTCCTTAATGTTTCACATCACACTAAGGTACGCATTTACACTGTTCTGATTTCAGCATCCTTGAAAGCCTAGGCATTGTACAGCAAAGTCAGTGATCAAAAAGACAGGAACAGAACTGCAGGTTCCAGCTGAATCCCAGAAGTGCAGTGGCACTGCTTGCCACTGACAACCAAATAAAGATTTTCTAGGCAATCACCTTTTTACTTTCTTATCTCCATGCTGACACAGAGTTCTAGGTAGCAGCAGTCTCTAACATAGATGGAAAAGGAAAACAGCAGCAAATATAGAAGGATATAATGGTAGTTAGTTGGGATTAGTATGAATGCAGAGGTTTTTTCAAATAGGCTTTCTAAACATCTTGGTTTTTTTAAATGTTCATTTTAACCTTTTTTTTTTTTTTTTTTTTAAATTCGAGTCTTTTATTGATTTTGTGTGTTGATTTCTAGGCAGGAGAAATTTCAGCACCCCACCCGCCGTCCTTTTTTCCTCAGCTTAACAGTTTTGAGGATCTTAACTCTGACTCAGTTCTAGCATGTCTTCCACTGATACAAATGCTAGAACTTACTTGACTCACAAGGAGAAGAGTTTTCTGAAACACACAGACCTGCTTGGTCAGCCTAGTGCTCTGCATACTCAGTAGCTATCAGCTGAGTCCAATCCTCAGGTAAAAGTTGTCTGCACCAATCATCCAGAATAAATTTTCCTGAATACATAGTTAATGTAATCCTGGGGTCAGTTTTCTATCAGTTATCTAAGATCACATCTTTTAACTTAAAAAAAAAGTCTACACATTGTCCTTCTGTAAATTTAATCCCATACTTTTCAAAAATGCAATAAAACAATGTAATTGTTAACATTGATAAAATAGATAGCAAATACGATATATGAATCAGTAAAAAAAAAAGCGTATGTTCTTCCTTCTCATTACTGCTATGAAAAATGAATAATTCTTCTGACAACTTAGTAGCTTATCTGAAGATGCAAAGGCACATTTTTAAGATCAGATTCAAATTACATTCTTGAAAAGAAATTATTTCCCTTTTTAGTATTAGTCTATGATAAAAACATTTCTGGAAAAAAAAGGAAAAAATATGATCAGGCACATGGGTCCTATTAGTCATGGTATAACTCTTACTGAAGAACATTCAAAAAAATATTCTAGGAAAATTCTATCAATAAATGAAAACACTGTGATTTGGGAGGTAACAATGTCCAGCACAAACAGAAGCAACAGAGAAAAGAAAGACAAAAAGAGGATGTGGATATGATAGAGGAGACTGTTTGTTAGATGGAATCAACATTATAATAGAGTTTTTCTCCATTATAGGCTGTCCAGACTTCTGGAAACTTGGTATCTATCACCATGATTTTCCCTTTTATTCTTTTGTCTTTTCTGAGTTATCATACAATACAATCCACCAGATCTGTCAGAGAAAATTAGCAAAGACTGACTGTCTTGCATAATCTTTTCTTAAAATCCCCGGAAGCTGAGTTCAGAGTCACTAGTTTAAATTCTACATCTTTCTTCTATTTCTTTTCTTAAGGGCTATGTTTAGTTTCTCTATCCTCTCTGTAAATCCCCACAAAGAAGAAACAGGACCAGAAAAATGTCGCCTTTTTAAGCCATAGAGTTTTGCTTTGCCTTTCTCCATGATTTTAGCTTACAAATTACTTTTCAAAAGCAATTGCTTATGCCTTTTATTTCATACTTTTCTGTAACACTGGACTCTAGATGGTGCCAAGTGGCACAATTTCTTCTGGTATCAACACCAATTTACATCAGCTGAGGGCTTAGACCTTTCCATTTCTCAGTTCTTATGTTTATTCATCCCCCCTAACCCACAGGGATAACTCTTTTCTTATAAACACCATGCTGTTCTTACTGTCTATCCCTTTTATCATCCTCACTGGATTCATGAAATACAAATTACATTCATACTTTTTTAAGTGGAAATATAGACAAAATTTGACTTAAAATTGCAAACCTATTAAAAAGGATATGTAACTCTTGGATATTGCAGTGTTTTTACAACAGAAACAGAATAAGCATCAGCCAGCATATATGTCTGGTTTTGGGTGTTTTTTGAAGACTTAAAGTTAGTTAAAAACTGTGTCTTTCACCTATAAACAGCCACCTTTACTTAGTAGCTCAGTTCTACCCCGGCAATAATTACTCTGGAGATTCAAACTCTGATAAAGTACAGCAACTCAGATGCTGGGCTGGAGGAATATAGCTTGTTGAAATAACCAATCGATGTAGCATCTTTGCAGAACTTACTAGTATCCCTCTCTGCAATATACACAGCTAGCTCTGACACCACACAATTGCAAAAGATTTTCTGGGAGAGGTTGTTTGAAATACAAATTAAAACCAGAGGTGGACTTTGTTCTTAAACTTGTTCAAAGTACGACAATCTGTAGAACCTTCTGTATTGTACGTGAAATTCCTACAGTTAGAGCAATCAAACCTACTTTTTAATACTGTTATGCACAGGTAGATACAGAGATGATGTCTCTCTGCAGTGGTTTCCCCATCAGTGTCCTGGCTGCAGTCTGTGACACATGATTGCACGAGTTCTTATATTATATGTGACACAAGTCCTTTGTGGGCTGGGGGGTGCAGCTGCTATTCACTGCTGACCTCGTACAATGAGAAGAGCGCAGTAAAGACAGAAAAATGTCAAGTGTCAGTCTGTCTTTCAAAAAGGTTGATTCAATCCAAAACAAGAAAAGGGAGATTGAGATTATAAAAATAATGGAAAAACTTGACACAAAACTCAATGACTCCCAAGGTGGAAAGAGAGATCGTGGAATCTGTCCTCCGGGATTTTCACCATCTGAGTGGGCTAAGCCATGAACAACCTGACCATTACTGTTACCCCTGCTAAGAGCAGGAAGCAGACCCGAATGACCTCAGAAATCCTTTTCTACCTAAATTATAGTATGAAAATAGAGAATGATGATTTTTAGTAAGTTTAAGGTTTGCCCTATGAGCAAATACAATCAGCAACATCCTTCATTAAACAGTTTGTCTGGTATTAAAAGCCTGCCCATAGTCAATACCTTCTCAGTATGATATCCTCTCTCTATTTCTTAAGCATTTTGAACAGAAAAACTAACAAAAGCAGTGTCCTGTACTCCTGACCAAAACTTACAGCAACAGATAACACATCTCATTACTTTCCTTTTACAAATTTCTGCAAGTCAGATTTCGGTGCATCAGTTATAGATCGGAGACTTTGCTTAGTGGTCATAATGGCTAATTTTAGTATTCATTTAATTTTAATTATCATTGCTGTTGATGTTATTATGTCATTAGTGACATAAGATGAAACCTGGAACTCTTAGGAAAACCAGAATTTTTTCCACACACTTGTAAAAATCATTTTGTATCTTTCTGGAAATAATAGTATACTTAACAAAAGTATAATATAGTTAAAAATAGTAGTACATGAAAGAAATTAAAATCCATCTATTTATTTTTCTACTCTTAACATACATCAAAAAAACCCCCAAAGACAGAATCATTTTGAGGTAAAAAGGAGAAACATGCAAGAATGACATATATACTTTAGGTGGTTGTAGTACAGCCATAGAAGATCACTATAAGTGAAAATCAGCAAGAAATGTAAGACCTTTAAGCAATACAGAAGGTAATAAACTATTAATTGCTAAGGGGAACACAGGCAACAGAAACATAACTGAACTTCCTGAGTTATATGGTACAGGAATTATTATATTGTGGTGATGTTTATAGCACACACATAGCAGTTCTGGGGAGAATGTTTTGTGTTTTACCCTTAATGATATGCATATGCTGTACATGTCTCATTTCTGACACTTTGGGCCATGATGTCTCCTAAGCCCAGAGCACTAATAGGCATCCAGAGACACTCCAATGTAGAGGAAAAAAGAAAAAAACAAAACACAACAATGGCAGATTAGAAAATTTAGAAAGTGACAGGGATTAAAACAAGAATTTCTGCCAGAGGAAAAGACTTCCCAGAGGAGCAGCTGCTGCTCTGCAACGCAGCAGCTAGAAAGAAGCAGCAGACATTGGTCTTGCTGTCTATATCGTACTATGCAGAAGCACAAGGAAAAGCAATAGGCTGGAGGCAGAAAACATCTTTGGCTGTGTGTACCACTGGCATGTCATAATGTGCTTGTCATCACCACCTCATCAACAACCACCTCTACATCACAAAGTTACTACTGTGTTTCAGTAGGGATTACTATTTTGGGGGGGATGTGCGAGGTGGTGGTATTTGGTTTGTTTTTTGTTTTAATGGTGAAACGTGTGAATGTTGCCCAGAATTTCACTGAAAACAATTTTATTTACACTATTAAAGACTGTTAAAGCACAGGTAACACAGAAGTGGAGTCACTTTCTGATCAATGAATTCTAAATCAACCAAACATATATGGGTGCATTAGTAAGTTACTTCTGTCTCCACCTTTTTTTTAATGCATGTTTTTTTTAGTTTTCCTTGCATATACATGACCATTGTTAGGGTTAAATATCTTTTTTTTTTTTTTTACAAAGATCTAAAAAAAATCTAAAAAGTTGACCTAAGTTTTGGAAGTTTTAGAAGCCACAGGATGAAACTATTCTGTGTTCTTACAGGTAGTTAATAAGAAAATGTGGAATAAGAACAAAATCAGAACCAACAGAGATTTGCTATGCTATTCCAAGCAGTTGGCCTTAAATTATTCAGAATTTAAAAATAAAAATGCAAAGGGAATATATAAGGCTTATTAATCATATTAAGGAAGCTCATATTAATCACATTAAGGATTGTTCTCATAACTGTCATCTGTTTCCTCCTGCATGACTTTGAGAAATAAGTACTTAATGTCCATTACCCCAGATGATGACAACGCTGCATGATTCCAAAGAGGCTGGAGTGATCTGAGCACAGAGCAAGGATGCAAGTGCTCCAAGTGTCTCCTCTTTGCTTCTCGTTCCTGCCTACTTGATCTTGCAATACTTGAGTGAAAAAAGCCCCACTCAGGGAATTTTCTGGGTGCAAGATGAAGCCCCCAGTGACTCCTAGGACATAATTTAACTCCATTCCTTCCCACACTGATAAAATTCATATTAAAATGCTATTTATTTGAAGTAGAAGTCATTGTAATGCCATAGCAAATAATTAATTGGGGCTTAGCTGTGACCTGGATCAGCCTTCAAGAATGCGCATGTTGGAGGACTATCAGAAATCAGTGCTACTTCTTTCCGCCCTATCACTTAAAAGTGAAGAGGGGCAACCCCAAATTCTCGAAAATGAATAGTTGCTAACAGTCAGGTGCTATGAATGCAGATTTATATCTCTGCTCAGAGCAATGGCGAACACACTCCAATAAGGAAAGGGAGGTCCAACACTCATGGCACAGTGGAGATCAAAACATAGATACTCTACAGAGAAATGAGGATTGCACAGCCTCAGGGAACTGTAGAGGGGCGGTCCCCTTATATGCCGGACTTGCCTGCCCATTGCCCAAGCCCCGCCCCCTCTGACACCTCCTCCTGGGAGGAGCCAGTATACGAGGAAATGATTTAAGCCCCGCCCATAAGGCAGAGAATGGGCAGTTCCACCAAGTTGTTCCCTCCCTCCGTTCTAGAAGTTTCGCTGTCATTTGGTTCGTGATTGGTTTCCACGTTGTAACCCCTCCTTAAAGCCTAGGCTATTGGTTTATGTGTTGATTGATGTGTTATTCGGTTAAACCCCATTGGATGTTACCCCTAAACCCCTCCCGGTTTGCCTTCCCTTATAACCCCGTGCACACTTGTGCTCGGGGGCTTTTTCCCTGAGCCTTCGGATTTCCGTACCTGCCTGTACCCCTCCCACTTGACCCGCAATAAACCGAGAGCTCGGGAGACCCCCTCCCATACCCTCTGCCTTTGGTCTCGGCTTGTCTCTATCGCGCCTGAAGTGAGCCTGTCACTGGGAGCCTCTCTCCACGCTGCACCAAACACCGGTGTCCGGTGCGCCGTTCCCCGAAGTGCGGTCCCCTGGGATCCAAAGGGGATCCCTCCGTGAGGGGCCGAGGGAGTGGAAGGCCACTGGCATCAGAGGTGACCCCTGGCCTCAGAAGCCAGCCAAGCGCCCGAGGCAAGGCTGGAACTTTGTTGGGGATCCGATAGATCCGGGTTCGGCCCCCAACAGCGAACCTGCTTTTTTACTCCGTGTGGCTAAAAACACATGGTTCATACTATTCAAGTCCTAGACTTACAATTCATATAAATAATGCATACATCTGGCCTCCCTCAATTCTTTCATTAATAAGGAAATTAGTCATCGTAAGAACAGTGTTACATAATGGAGGTTGGAACACTAATCTTCAAAGTCTGAAACACCCCACCATCTCCATGTCATGGGTCACCACATCACAAGGTAGGACCCTTTCTCTCTTGTGCTGGTTTTGGCTGGGGTAGAGTTAATTTTCTTCACAGTGGCTGGTATGAAGCTGTGTTCTGGATTTGTGCTGAACACAGAGTTTATAATATAGAGATGTTTTTGTTATTGCTGAGCAGGGCTTACACAGAGCCAAGGCCTTTTCTACTTTTCATACTGCCATGCTGGCAGGGAAGATGGGAGAGCCTGGGAGGTTGGGAGGACACACAGCCAGGACAGGTGACCCCAACTGACCAAAGGGATATTCCAGACCCTGTGACATCATGCTCAGTATATAAAGTGGGGGAAGAAGGAAGAAGGGAGGGGAACATTTGGAGTGATGGTGTTTGTCTTCCCAAGTCACTGCTGTGTGTGACAAGGTCCTGCTGTCCTGGAGATGGCTGAACCCCTGCCTGCCCATGGGAAGCAGTGAATTCATTCCTTGTTTCATTTTGCTTTTGTGCAGGACTTTTGCTTTCCCTATTAAACTGTGTTTATCTCAACCCATGAGTTTTTTATACCCTCTGATTGTCTTCCTGATCCTGCTGGTGGGGCAGTGAGCAAGCAGCTGCCTGGGGCTTGGTTGATGGCTTTGTTAAACTATGGCACTTTTCTGTGCAGAAACACATTGCTTCAGACTCAGTGGGTACTCAGGGTGCTCTCTGCCCTTTGCAGGTCTGTTGCCTAAAATTGGAAGAAAAGCTGCTAACATAAAGAGCAGCCTTTTAATGAAAGCTTTCAGGTGCATATGTTATACCTATAAGCACACTCAGCATCAAAATTTCACAATTTTTAGAAGTTTAACTAATTAGCATATCTAGCAAGTACATCCAATAGGAGAACAGTTGCCCTGGTAACCCACCCCTGGATTTGTCCCATTAGAGCCCTTCCAAGGATTCTTAGCTTTATGTCTTGTTATGTCTATGAAATATCTTATTATTTTGGCCCTGGTGCTGGTGCAAAATAGGATGTCCTTGTTAGAAATTATTTTCCTTGAAAATAAGACCAAACAGAATTTTAAGAATATAGCATAATATGGGAAAAAGGGTAACTACTGTCCTAATGTCTGAGAAGGGGCTAGAAATTATACAGCTATATATACTAAAAATCTACAAAGCTACAAATATATAAAAAAACTAAAAATCTTTAGACATCAGATCAGTGATGATGTTTCCTTCCTATCATCGTAATTCTCAAAGTGTGACAGAATAGCTGTTGTGGGTAACCCAAAATATAATCGTACTCCATATCTATCTGTGCCCCAAAATTGCTATTGTCTCTTTAAGACACAGCGTGGTTGGAACTGTAGTTGAAGGGCAGGCAGGAAGTGCCGGTCCCTTTAAAATGTCGGGGCACCCAAGCCCCTTCCTCTTTTGCCTGGCGGCATTTGCTGAAGGCTCTGTTTTGGGAAAGTTTCTGGGCTTGCAACACTAGCAACATATCACAATTAATTAGAAACTGTTTTCCAAGTAAATTTGCAAAGTCTATTGGCAGTTAAGGCTGAGCCAGTCCCTGAGCCCAGGTCACCCCACACTGGTGCTGACAGACCAGTTTTTCCCCCCCCAACATCAGCACCAACATGGGCGGAGTCCCACTGGTGGCAGGAGGAAGTGTCAGACAGCGGCGCTTGCTGTGCTGGCAAGTCTTTGTCTGCCCCTAGAACTGCTCCGTAAGCTCCTGCTTTCCCGGGAAGATTCTTTTTATCTGCCATCTCTTTTTTTTGACCCGCTTCATCTCCCAGACCACGTGGTCAACTGGGGAGCGCCATCATGGGCTACAGGGCTGATTCATTTTCCCTTTGTCTTTCAAGCCACGCAGTCGCCCATGGCGGGCTCCATCTGGGAAAGGGTCTGGTGTCATTTTCCCATTTTGTGTATCTCTTTGTTCACCTGGAATTAGTGAGATTTTGCAATTTTGTATCTAGTTATTATTTACTGGGGTTTTTTTCCTGTTGTTGTTTCTCTTGTTAGTAAACTCTTATTTTTTCACTCATATCTATTCAAATTTGTCCCTTATTGGTGGAAAACAATTGGCTGAAACTAAGGGGAGCTAACTCATTTTAAAGTGTCCACCTTTTAAAATCATCTTAAAACAAGACATAGCCAATGTGATGTGCCCTGTCTCGTGACAGGATGTCACTGTACCTCAGAAACAATAGCTTTGCCGTAGACCCAAATTATAAAAAGAGATGTGGAAATAATTATTTTGGTGAGTATATTTCTCATAAGTGGCAATCTTGGGGGAGAAACGCAAAGCTGAAAATACTTGCAAGTACAAATTGTGCTGGGGTAGAGTTGAGGGAGACGTTTTCCTGCATAATAAGCAAAAAGTAAATTGTTCTTCCAATCTAGAAAGCTAGGAGAAAAATGACATTTGTATCCTTTGGGGATTCTGAGTGCTTACATTATTATATTCTCATTTTTTTGGAGCCAGAAAGTAATAAAACTTGAACGTGCCACACCAGGAAAAAAGCATTGCAAAATTTCAGAATAATAAGAATGTGCTTGCTCCACATTGTTCAGGATTTTAGAAAATCATTTTTAATGAAAGGAAAGTCATTTGACCAGTACCTTGGTCACTTGATTTGGGATGGGATATGTTCGCAGTTTCTGTGTCCCCCAGGGGTTCTGCCATGGTGCTTACCTGAAGAGGTAGAAAATTAAACAGTGCCTCCTCTTTTCTGTAGGACTTTTCCTTTACTGGCTGTTAGTATATTAACAATTAACTAACCAGCAATTATTAGCAATTAACTAATAAAAAAAAATCTGGGGAATGACTGTTAAAACTGTTTAAAAACAAATCCTGTACAATGCATAGAATCATAGGATCACAGACTCATGTAATCATAAAATGGTTTGGCTTGGAAGAGACCTTGATGACCATCTAGTCCAAACTTCCCTGCCATGGGCAG